>APFE030820929.1:0-52286 GCA_000404065.3 Pinus taeda | reverse complement strand
AATTATTATTATTTAATTTATTTATAATATAAGATTTAGATAGTTGGGTTGAATTATTAATTCATATTTACACTGAATGACATTTTCTCACCTGAATCATTCTCAAGAAGTTTCAATGCACTCTCTAACATAGCCATGGATTATAGGGATAAAAATAACCATAAAAGAGGCTTGTCAAGTCTTGCACTACGAGAATAAAAGCCCATTGCTAAATTGTGTGGCCATCTAAATATATAAGACTTACCATTTTCCAACACTACAACAACTCCTAACAAACTAAAAAAATTTATAAACAAATGCATAACCATTTGACATTGGCAACTGCACACACTCAATCGACCAGTTATTACCCTTAACTAATAGAAGTACATTGTTCAGGTCCATGATTTTAAGCACATGTGATTTTGTTTTCGTTAAAAAAATATTTTTTGGTAAGGGTATTTTCTTAGTGGTGTATTTTTTTTAATTGGGATTATATATGAAATTAAAAATCACCACTTATGATTCCTATATAAATTAAAATATGGTGTAAATATATTTGAATTATTTTTAAAGAAAAAATAGTGTTAATTAATAATATAATTTAAACATTAGATTTTATAATCCATTCATTTTAATTGAGTTAAAATGGTGGTTTGGAACATTGGTTATTCTATATTTTTTGTATTTTGTTAAATATTAGCAGTCAATTCTTAGTAATTATAGGAAAGAGAGGATATAATTATATACTAATATTAGAGAGTATAATTTGAAATTATAGAATTTATTATATATATATATATATAGTAAATGATATACTATATATAAATATGTAGAACTTATTATTATAATGACAGATCCATAAAACTAAAATATCATTTTTTTATAATTCTTATGTTTAAATCTTAAATAATGTCAATTACATACAATATAATGCATACAATATGTACTAATAGTTCCTCATACAACATTTTTCCAATTTAGAAAATTTGTCTAGTTGCATTTTTTGAATAATCACTCGTATTTAGTTAGTGTGGAGATTAGAAATTGGTTAGCAACTTGGTGTGGTTGGTTTCAATTAAGATCCATTCAAGAGTTCCTGCCAAAGATGTACTAAGAAATATATTTATATGGTTGATTATGTAGATATTCTAATCAAAATGACATTGATTGTGGATGAACCTATCAAGTATAGCATAAACTCTCAAAACAATTTGTTACAATGCCATGTTACAATGTTATTTATTGATAGCAAAGTCAATACAACTTGAGTTGGATTACATCTTCCAATCTAAACAACTTTACAAATTAAACAACCTAAATTAAACAACCTAAACTTATGATTCTTAAAAATCTCTTACAAATATGAGACAAAATTGAAAAAAAACTGTTACACAACTTTACTTTATATTTTGTTACCTATCTTTATAGGTGTTTTTATTCTTCAAAGTTAGCTCTGCCTATTAGAAACAATGCTATGGTTAGTGTCAATTAAGATCCATTCATGCCAAATTATAATCAGAGTTCCCGCCAAAGATGTAATCATAAATATATTTATATGGTCGATTCTATAGATATTCTGATCAAAATGACACCGATTGTAAATGAACATGTCAAATATAGCATAAACTGCGAAAACAATTTGTTAGAGTGCCATCTCGTGATAGCAGAGTGAATACAAGTTCGGTTGGATTACATCCTACACTAATAGGGGTATGATGTTTGGAATAGAGCTGATGATGATCATGCGATTAGAGGACCTCCCTTGAGGTATTCAGTCAACGCCAGCGCAACGAGGCCAAGCATGGCAAAACGCCCATTCAAAATCTCTGCCCCAGAAGACATTATTTCCTGTGATTTGCTCTCTTTGGACACTCCCTTGAAAATGGGTATCACAGAAGCCTCCTCCGCTGGCCAGTTGGGACATGAGGTCTCTCCCGCTCGCTATCTCCACCGCGACAGCTTAGACGAATCCGAGCATGGCGAGTCTCCCATTTATGGTTTCTGGGGCTGGCCCACTGAAAGCAAACACGTCCTTAAAGTTTGTGCTCACCAACATTATTATTTATGTCAATTCAATTTATTTCAGTGCATGGGCAGTGCAGTGCAGGTTAATGTAAAAATTGGCGGTTGCATAATCGCTTACCGTCTCAGGAGGGGTAGAAGGTGATTGCCTTGACTCCTTCGGCTGTGGATCAACATGACCCAAATTAAGTTATATATAGAATAACATAAAACCTTGTAGAATAACATAAAACCTTGTAGAAAAACATAAAACCTTCTATTCGTGGATACGGAAACAGTGACAGAATCCAACGGGGCATTCATCCAACGGTAAACGCTTAGCCAAGTCGAGGTTTCTCTTCCTCGGACTATGTTTCCACGTAGTTGGATAAAAATTGAGACGTATAAGATCCTCTAACAACCGCACTTGTATAACGTGTTTCCAACTTTATTAGATTTTTAATCATCAAATAGTAAGAGGGCATCACCATCACTATTCGAGGCGGTAGAGTTCATTCAACGTCGTGCTCCTTTTCGCATAATGGCTACGATAACGGGTGATAGGTGCGCTTATTTTCCATCTTAAAAGACTAAAGAAGCTTTTGAATGTCCATAGAGAGTATGGATTTTAGTTAGCTAATAAAGGTTTAAAAGGGCCTTGTCTCACAAGGCCAAAAATTTAAGGATTTCGTTTTTAGTTATGTCTAAAAATTTTAAAAGTTTGATTTTTATATATTCTATTATAACAAAATGAGTACGCGAATAAGACTAGTAAGTGAATAAGTAATTTACTAAACGAATTAGGTTGAGGTGCATATGGGTATGTGGGAAACGAATGGGGTTTGGATATCCCTATGACAAATGAGTATTTGGGGAATAAACTGTGTTATCTATCTAATTTCCTCCTCATTTGAATATTTTTTTAGGTTAGGTAGAGTTTATTTAATAGTAATTTAATATATTAGTATTTTTTTTTCATATCTTTCATTTATATGATCAAGAATGTTATGATAGAGGAATCGGCATAATGGGCAGTCTATATTGGTTTATTTGATTTGGAATTAGGATGAAAATTATATTATTAACCATCTTCTAAATTCAAGTTTTTTATTCAATAGTAAATGACATGGGCGTGTGATTCTTTGGTTAGAGTTGGGGTTATGTCTAGGATATTTATGTTTGTTCCAAACTTTAGCCTCTAGTGCAAGTGATATATAAATTATCGTGGTTTGGTGTTACTTGATAGTGAACTGATGTTCAAAGGAGATAATAAAGGCACAATGTATTGCCATGAATCTTACCATTTGTCGCGATAAGTGGAAGGAATAGTTCAAAAAACATTTTAAAGATAAGCATGGCACTAGGTGTCATTATGTAATGGATATAGTGAAGCACATGTTGAAAAATTAGGAATGGAAAAAATAGGTTGAAGAATTCATGGGGTTTTAGTGCAAGAAGCACTTGGAGTTCAAAATATGGTTGAGTTGTTTGTCATAGTTGGTTGGAAAAATGATGACCCATTTTAGCCTACCCCTAGAAGTCATTTAATCTACCCCTCCTATTGATTAAAGTCCATTTGAAGAACTAATATGGATTCTATTACTATATTATTTATCATCCATCTCAATGTATTTAGAGAGGAAGAACTTACAAGGATTAGCTTTTAGGGTCATTTTCATGATACGTCCCAAATTGAAAAATTATGGTTTGAAACCTTCTAGAGCCATTGTGAGGCATCAAATAACATTTTTAGGGGGAAAAAATTTACCACTTACACCAAGATCCTCTAATACTAATCGAACCTTAAATACCTTTCCATTGGTGCAAGAATCACATCAATCAAAGCTCGTACGCAAAGGTTATTCCTTCCACATGATAACCTATCATGTTGACCTCCATGATAAGAGAGGATCTGATCTTACCACCCATAATCATGTATATGGTCCTAGCCACATCTGGGATATCAATACGGTTCAATAAGATCTAAAATGTTCACACTAATTAAGGGTTGGAGAGGTCAAACTCTTACCCCTATATGGCTATGAGGCAATGTAGCATGACATTACGAGAAGAAAGGGTTTCATTCTATATTTTTATATTTGTTCCATATATGAGCAGAGCAACTGAGAGTGAGAATTTAGAGATATAAAAAAGTGGGGTTAGGATTCTATAACAACCTTATAAGATACCTACCTTAGGTAACTCCATAGAGAGTGTATCTTTCTTTGTATTTACACGTTTCCATAATAGAAAATAGAGAACATAGTAGCCTCATCCTCTAGTTTGGTTTTCATTTAAGGGTTTCCCAAGGTAAGACATTGTGTCTATTCGTCAATGGTATGTGTGTATTTATCTCTTGTATATCTTTCACATTTTAGCTATTACATAGATTTAACTAAAAAATAGTAACTAAAAGAATATGGGATGTAAAGAAAATTAAGCTTCACTATAAATATTTGTGTACTTTCATCATATCTATTATGATAAATAATTCTGATGGAATATCCGTAGTAGTTTACAGATCATGAACCCTCCCTTTGTAGCATATCTTTGACCTTCAAGGGTGATAAGGACATACACCAACTCTTAAAATTTGGAATTCAATGAAGTCATCGTTATGTTCGTTCTAATTTCCATATATAAGGAAGGGAATTTATAGTATGCTGTCATAGATATATGTTTCTATGTCCTCTCAAAAGAATGAAACCATAGCTATCCTATAAGAACCATTGTCGTGCGATCAACCATAGCTATCCTATAAGAACCATTGTTGTGCGATCAAGTATTGTGCAAAAAGAATGTTCCCTTTATACTGCAATATATATTGTTTGCATGCCATAAATTTTAGCTGGGTAGGTATCTATCTAAAGTTTTTTGATGATCTACCTTAACGTACTTTTTTCACGTCCATTTCCTAAAGGATTCCTAGAGTCAGACTAAGCTTTGTAATGATAAAGAAAGAAGTGTCCTATCCTCCTCAAATTTTCTAGATAAAGCATCAACCAAAACATTCTCTATACCATTCTTATATATCATCTCATTGTCATACCCCAACATCTTATTGACCCATTTATATTTTTGTGGTGAAATCAAATATCGTTCAAAAAAATGCTTTAGACTATGATGGCCAATTATGATATGAAAACAAACCCTATGAGTTATCGTCACCAAGTATCCACTACATCAAGGATAACCATCATTTCCTCCTCGTATGTGAATTTTTCCAAATTGCTGTCACAAAATGGAAAATTATTGAATAACATGGGGAACCCTTCTTGCATCAATGCTACCATATTCCTCTACTTGAGGTATCACATTCAAAGACAAAAAATTGTTTAAAGTTAGGCTCTACTAATACTATAGTAGTCTATATGGGATCCTTTAAAGGAGTGAGTGCCTATCTTGCTTCTTCACTCTAGAAAGATGAATCCTTCTTAAGGATTGATGTTATGGTTTTCGTTACACCAAAACCAATAGGCGTTAGTAAAAATATGCATCATTAGAGTTAACAGATCCTCGAGAGGGTGTTAAGCACATGTCGTGAAACATACAACGAGAACTTGGGAATCATGAATTACTGGGCGGGGGGTGAACCAATATTTAACAACTTTTCCTTTTCATTTTTTATATTGAGCACTTACACATTTAATTGCATATAATCAAGAAACATCTAAGATACCATCATTCACATACATTTAAATAAAATAATTAATGTGCAAACCCCTCTGGGAGAAAAACCACCAAATCGTGTTTTGTATTATTATGATAATAAAGGAAACAACTTTCATTACATCATCTGTTTGTGAGAACCTACTCACAAGAGGACCCAACCCCCATCATAGCATGAATGCACAACTTGCCTAGAGTCTCCAACTTTTATAATCGTAGGCCCCTACCTACTTCAGTCAAGTGTTCTACTTTTGATACAATTTTCAAACTAAGAAAAATAACCTACCTCAATATTACGAAAAAAAATTTGACTTTTAATTGTTGCCTTTCTACAACTCCCTATCCTTTTATCTGCACACACATCTAGTTGTCCCTGCCACAACTACTTCTAGTCTCGTGCATTCTCAGTGCTTCACCAAGCAAATATATAATTGGTGCACAACCATATAGATTATTTTGTGTAGCTCACTTTGATGTTTCACTATATTTCATCTCATCCATTTCTCACGCACGCACCATACTTTCCTCACTATACAAAGTTTTCACTATGACATTATACATAGGGTTTCCTCCCACTCTGTAACATAGTTTGATAACCACATTAAATGAATTAGAGGTTTCAAGAAAGTAAATATTGGAGCATGAAATGAATACTAATAATCATATAGATCAATTTATTACATGTTACTATTGATTATTAATTTCCCAATATTCCTTCATTTTTCAATTAAATTACCATAATACCTTATGAAATTCTTTCAATAGAAACTACATTCTTAATATGAAATGCCTGAAAGTTTTCCTCCAATATCAACTATCCAAGTCTGGTGGAACCTATTAGTGAAACAAATGTTCTACATCAATTGCATTAATTTTTATTTTATACCTTCAATATGTGTAGTTCAATTATGTGTTGTGTTTTCTGTTCTCGCATTGAATTATAATTAACCTAGTTCGTTTAGAAATTTTTGTGTATCAATCGTTTCTAGCAATGTCTATAGCTATATCTCCAAAATTGGCTAACTTCTAGATTCAATGAATGTTTCCAAACATGCCATTATGTGATCCTTAAATATTTGGCATCATATGCGCAAAGGGATAGAACCAATGGCATGATTGGAGAGTGTTTAAAACCATAACTTAGGGGTGAGGAGATATTTTAGTTGGAGGATAGATTGATTTCCAGATTTTTTATTGGCCAACTTAACACACATTTTGAGTCATGCCCTGACTAGTATGAATTGTCAGACTATGGGCCTTTTCCTTTCATTTTGGGTGTGCTACTTGTTCAATGTCGAATTTCAAGAAAAATCAAATACAAACGAAAGCTCAACAAAATGACCTCGTAGCATGATATTCAAGGTTTTTCCACATCATCATGTTGACATCGTCTATGCAACATGTCCCTTGTTGATAGTGTCATGTGTTACCTGAAACTAGGCCTCTTTAGCACCTGAAAAATCCAAATTTGTATGATTTGTGTCCCAAGTCTTCGGTACCATGTCAGACTATGTTGACATCATTTTGCCACTATGGTTTCACTTCATTAACCTTCTCATTAGCACTGGTTAATGTAAGTGTACAATGTGTCATACCTTCATTGGTCCACATTGTCCTATGTCGTGTTCTAGTAGTTACCTCGATAAGACTACTTCCTAACTAGGCCAAAGGCCTGACTAGCATGACTTTTTCATAAATAATCTTAACTCAGAAACTTCTATGCACAACCTTGAGGTCTAGAACTCTACAAAAAACTTCAACTAGTCATAAGTCCATCATCCATTAGTGTTTTTTAGGTAGCCTTACACCATTGGAAAGGTCTTTCCAAGGTTTATCAATTTGAGCACATTGTAAACGAGAATGAGTAGAACCCCTAAGATACGAGTGCCTTCAAACACTATGGCACCCAACCATCATATTTATAATAGTTTTAGCTTCCTCACTTATCTTGCTACTATGATGGGTATCTACTAAAAACTGCAGCTACTAGAGGACTCCCCCTGAACTTAATTTTTCGAGGTGGGTTCCATGGAACCACCACTTTTGACATCATTGAGAACATTTGTCCCAACAATCTCCCCCTTTGGTATTGATAGCAACAATCGAAAACATTGTTGTAACATTTATGGATCTAATAAATATTAATACTCCCCTAGACATTTTTTAGACTCTTCTCCTTTAAAAACAGTCACCCTAAACTATGATACTTTCATATGTTCTTTAGCGATTGCTCCCCCTTGGGTGTTGTCATGTCTCGATGTTTTGGAAAATACCCCAAAACATTCATATCCCCCTTTGACATCACTCATAAAGGGCAACGTCATCTCCCCTTGAAGCCATGTCCAAATCTAATGCCCATCTCCTACACCATATTTATTAAATTAATCACTATCTAAGTAGCTACGTACCATTTCTTCAATTTTTTGTCAAATATGCTACTTCGATTTTTTTCTTGAAATATTCAAATGACTTGTGTTGGCTCGTGCGATAGGGGCCTTGTAAATATGTCTATAAGCTACTCACTAGTGGCCACATAATCAAGACAAACAAGCTTAGAGACAAACCTTTATCTCAAGAAATGATATTTGATCAAAATATGTTTTGTCTTTGAATGCATACCATGTTTCTTGGAGATTTTTATAGAATTAGTGTTGTCACACAAGATTGGAATAGGTGCATTTAAGTCAAAATTGATGTCTTTAAGGGTCTACTTCATCTAGAGAATTCGAGTGCAATAAGTGGCTATAACTATGCCTTTATCTTCTACTATGGATAGACAGATTGAGTCCTTTTTTCTCAGTCATGATATAAGAAAGTTCCCTAAGAAATATTATTCCATTTTGGTACATTTCATGCCATCAATGCTACCAGCCTAATCAAAATCAACATAATATTTTAAATTGAAATATTTACCTCTAGCATACCATAAGCCATGGTCTATTGTTACTTGGAAATATTTGGAAATTCTGTTCATTTCATTGAAATGAATTTCTTTGGGACTTGATTGAGATATGGATACCAAACCCATTGCTTACATTATGTTTGGCCATGAAATAGTTAGATAAAGCAAGATTACAATAATTTATGTGTAATATTTTTTATTCATAAGATGATATTCATCCTCTTTACTTAGTTTACAAATAGTCACCATGGGGGTACAAACTGGCTTCCAATATTCCATCCCAAATTTCTTCAATGCTTCATTTAGATAATTGTATTAAGAGATGAATATACCCTTTTTATATTGGGTAATTTTCAATCCAATGCAGAAGTACAAATCACTATCGCTAAAAATTTCAAATTCCTTTTGCATTACCTCAACAAAATATTATCACATTTGTTCCAAATCACTGCCAAAGCTAATATCATCTACATAAGCCACGATAATTAGCAATTGATAATCTTGAGTATTGTAAATATTTCTATCAACGGTCCCTGTTTTAAAACATTGCAGCTGGATATATTTATTTAATATGGAATATCATGATATTAGATCTTGTTTCATCCCATACATAACCTTTCTCAATATACAAACATAATCTTCTTTCTCCAGGACCAAAAATCCTTCTAGCTATTCTATATATACATCTTCTTATAAGTCTCCGTTTCACATCCATTTTATATAATTTTATGTTCTTATAACTGTAAAATGCTAGAAACATTCTAATGTCTTTTAGTTTTACTATTGGTGCAAATGTTTCTTCAAATTCTATTCCTTCTATGTCAGCAAGAGAGAGAAGCGTGTATATTCCTTTTCCAAAAGAAAGTAAGTGTGTTTGGTGAATGTTCAGTTGAAGGTGTATCAAGGTTCTTCTACTTTGGATGGAGGAGAGGCCCACCTCTAAGAGAAAGGTAATAACACCAAACTAGTAGATGCAGACACAAGAGAAAAAATAACCTCCTAGCATCAAGTAGAATAGTCCAAATAAATGTGGTGATTTTTACAACCATTACAACAAGTTTTCAATTCAATAAGCATTAAAATAACTGAAATGGTCCAACTACTTTAGTAAAGGTGACAGAAAACATGAATAAAAAATATTCACAGAACAATCTTGCAAATATTCACAATCCATGAATGAAAACATGTGAGTCATCATGCTTCAAGTATTATGTAAAAGTCCCAAGTTACATGAATGAAACATACATCAGTAACTTCGATCGTGGAGCATTAGAGCCATGAATTTCTCCCCAACAGTAATAATGTTTTCTCTCTGATGCCTTATGGGGGAAGCCAAGGTAAAAATTCCTATACTCATACAACTAGAGTGTATATATAACCAATGGGGTGATGTTTCACCTCCCTTATGACTCTTTGACTACTCTCATGATTGTTTGACTTCCTATGACTTTTAAAATTTACATGAATATTCGTATTTTATACATGTCCTTGGAGTTTCATTATACAACACATTTTCAAATAAGAAGTTACATAATCCATAAGAATAATGTGGCATACAACAACTCATGATATGACATTATAGGACACTGCTGGCATGGACTTCTTGATAACATGGCAATGTCAAGCCATTCTTGCTACTCCTTACTACGTGTCTTCTTGGGAATGTTCTTCTATCCACCTCCATATCGTTTAGAGGTAAGCATTCTTCAGTGTTATTAGGACTTGAGCTGTGGTCGCAAAATGGTGTCCCTTTTCTTTCTCTTGAATAATCAGATCTCATTTTCAACTACAAAGATGTCTTCTTGCAAGTTTCCCTTCTCCATATCCTTCATCATCATCTTGTCATGGTATTATGGATTACTTTCATATGAAATTCCCTCATGACAAGATGGCATTAGTCCAATAAACCCAAGTCTAATATGTTACATGTTGATCCATTGACTGAGTCGAAACTGGGTTGCAGGGTGAGGGAGAGGCTGAGTTATTACACAATTGTATAGCTCAAGTAGTCATGGGTGAAGCTTGAGGCTTGTTATTGTGCAATGTGCAGTTCAGGCTTGACTGAGAAAACAACTTGCACAATTTTGGATCTCAATGAGTGAGGATGAAGGGTTAAGCATTGATTCTACCTACTTCACAATTATGGAAGGTAGAGCAGGTTAGGTGATTACAAAATTTCACAGCTCAAGAGATCAAGGGCTAGGCTTAGGGTCAGAAACTATGGAATCTGTAGTTGAGTCTAGGTTGGAGGGTTGAATTGTCCAATTGTTGAGGCCAAGGTTCAGGCTTGAGCACTAAATCTACATAGTGTGTAGTCCTAAGTGGCAGGAACTACACATTCCATAGTTTCAAGAGCTAGGGTTGCAGCTAGAGGACTGAGACTAGGCAATGCATACTTTAGGATGGTTGAATGAGGCAAAGTTGCTAGAAAATTTTCTAAATTAAGCTAAGTGTGGGATTGATAAAGCAGATGTGAATAGTGATATGACATGACTGTGATAATACACTTAGAATTCTTGAAGACACAACAAAATAGATCATCCAAGACACATGAACAACATATCCCCCTCTATTTGACAAGTTTATGATGACTTACGACAAGTGTGACACTAAAGATACACTTTGCAATGACCGTGATGATACTTGTGCGGTTGTGCTAAAAACTTAGGAAATGAGTGTCACATATGTTTACATAGTAGGATCAACTCATTCACACAAATTTAACCCATTGAAACCAGCAAAAAAATCATATAGACATTGTGTGACACTTAACATGTGAAAATATAATATTTGTCTTTTCTTGGAAAGGGGACCAAAGCACTTAGAGAAAACACATACAATGGATTTCGATGTTTGCAACAAAAGTATACAAGACCAAGGTAGGCTCCGAAATTTGGTGTAGGCCAAAATTTTGGAGAATATTGTAGAAACGAAAAACACTTGGAAACATGTTGCTAGAAATACAATTTCTTTGTCTTGGTTGACTCTTATGTGCACGATCTCAATTCCTCAGGGAGTATTGATTGATCATTCAGATTACTCTGGCTTCCCCACTTACCGCGTGAATAAACATTGCCCCCTTTGTGCCTTCTCAGTTTAACATAATCACAACATTCAATAATATCACAATGTTTCAAATTGGAAACGGTAGTGTAGTTTGCAAGCTTTATATTTTTAGAGTATAGTTTTTTATCTCTGGTGTTGCTCCACTACCAACAAGATTGGACAGTACCTTGGTAGAGTCACTATACGAACAAAAACATATATCCATTGTTAGCGAGATCAAAAAGTACCTCGGCGTATTTGCTTGCTTAACCTCCCAACATAGGAAGCCTTTCTCTTCATTCGCCTTTATTTATATATTTGAACAGGACTGTGCATAGTATCTTATTCATTTTACGGGAAGTATAGTGATCCCAACTTATTGAGAGAAAAAGACGTTTCTCCTTCAGAAAATAATATAGATACCTATGATTTAGGTTTGAAAATTTTTGTTTTTCTCCTTTTCCTCCTCTACTGATTGGATAAGAGTGAAAACACTGAAACATAAGGAACCACATGGGAATAACGTTTATAGAATAGATAGGTATCATGGTTTGACACAAAACTCTCCTGACGAACGAATTGTATTTCTTGTCATAACATCATCGACCAAAAGATATAGCCAACACAAAGAAGGAGGACCCAAGGTTAACCAAATGTTGCAGTGTCCCAAACTCCCTTTCTATTTTTCCAAATTTCCTTTTGATCTGAAATGGGACACCCTTCATGAAAATTCTCAATAAAATAAACGAAGATAAAAAAATGACTCAACGAGAAAGTAAAACCAAAGAAGAAGCAAAAGGAGGCTAAATTAAACATGATGCAAGACAAAAGTAGGATAGCACAAGAAATATTAGGTAGAACATGTGTAGGATGAGTGCAAGAGAGGGGAAACTAGAATGTAGCTGGTCCTACTACCAAACAAAACTATTATAAGGTAAGGGTCAAGTGTAATGAAATTTCCATTGAATCCCCCATTGTTGCTCGTGACCAACATACACAAAGATGCAAGAAATTAAAACAAATACAAAATATTGTGCCATAGAAAATATAAGAGCTTAAATAATTTGCACAAGAAATAGAAGGTATTTCCTAGAAGCGAAAAGATAGGCCATGGCCACTACTTCTAACAAGCTGACATTATTACCTATTCAATGACCATTATATGCAAACAAGCCAAGAAATATTCTTGTGAATGCACCTTCATCTGTCTCATCCTTCTTAGAAAGCATGAAAAAATACCAAAACTTACTATTATCTAAAGGGCTTGCTAAGAAAGATTCTTTCAGGAAATCATAGATTGGATCGTGAAATTTGAAACATTCCTCTTGAAAACACCACAATCCTTGAAAAGATGATTTTAAATTAGAAGAAAAGGGCCTGGATGAGAAAATTTTGAGAGACAATTGATCTTATCATATTCAGCCAGCTTGTCAAAGAAATGAGGACCCAACATGACCATAACCGAAGGTTGAAGTGCCTCAATTGTTTGGAAAGTACTCAAAGGATGAGATGTTAAACCATGAAGATCAAATGATGTAAAACAATTGTCATTGGATATGTTGAGGGGAAAATGGTAAGTTGAATGACAACCATCAGAGAAAAAATCATGATCACATGGAATGATTGAAGCATCAAATTCTCAGTTAGTAAATAATCGAGATAAATTAATTTGAATAGCTTGGAGAATGCTCTAAATAATAGAACCGGATTCCTCACATGGCGAATGTGATAAACCATTTTGTGACTAGTGACAAATTGAACAGGCATCGAAACAATCGAAATAATTGAAAGTGAATGCTCGTATGGAAAATATACGAAACCAGTCGGGTTGTAATTGGTGAAAAAGAGGAAATTGATTCAACAAATATCTCAAGCACTTGCTAACATTGAAGAGTATCTTTGGTGACGTAAAGACATTCACAAGAAAACGTAGGAGTTGATTATTCACCATAGCACTCAACATATATGGAATTTTTGGCCAAAGGTGATATCCAAATTGATTAGCTACGTGATTCCGCACTTTTACGAAAGGTATACATTCCAAACTTGAATTCAATACAATGTATTTTCGTCAAGATGAATTTAGTACAATAGTATGATCAGAACGTCGATCTTGAGTAATAGGAAAATTGTAATGAGAAATTCCAAAATCCATCAAGGATGAGATTACATCTAGTGAAACAATATAAATGAAACAATTGTGCATAAAATATAGATTTGACATGGTTCAATAATTTCACCAGGATTGTGAGAACCTGATATAACCATCAACAAGAGTTGAAGTGCCTCAACTTCCTGACAAGTTCCAAAACTTACCAAAGAAAGATAAGAACATTTTATAAACTAAGACATATTGAAAATGGCATGTGGACAAGTGTTATCTATTAAGTTAATGGGATGTTCATTATCTAGATTGCAATTATCTACATCATTGGTTTGATCATATTTTCCAACTTAAGGAATTAGAATACTCAAGTCATGATATTCCTATGATTACAAAGTTGAGGATTTATGAATCATAAAAGTCTTGTGATCACACCGATTCGAAGATTTCCCCCCATACAAAACAAGAGATGATAAGGGATGTAAAGGATGCTCTGTACTTTAATCGTTTTCTTCATATTCATGGATGTTCTCACCATCTTGTGTCATTTCAAGATTCAATTAATGAGATAAAGAGAATATCCATTGAGAATCTCCATTGTAGCAAGCTAAGTGCGATTGATTGTGGAAAAACTCCACAGTTAAGCGCGCTTGAGCCAGAGGAGTTCTGGGATGGGTGACCTCCTGGGAAGTCCTGGTTACTGGGTGCAAGCCCCGGAAGTGATGATTGATGCTATGTGATTCGTTCTCCACATTTCACTAGTTTCAATCCCACTTCTTCACCCCTGTGAGCATCACCCGATGCAATAGTGCTAAGTGAACTATTCAAAAACATGAGAAATTAGTCAGTTACGACTACCTCTCATGGAAATGGTCATACGTTTGAATGACTTACTTAACGCAGTTGAATCCCAAAATGATATCTAATATAATGCACTGTGTAATCCCCCATACTTAAAATCTCCATTGTAATTTGACGTGACGTAAATAGTAGAGCACAAAGGATAGGGAGGTGGAGAGGAAGAATCACTCATAAGCGAATATTCTCTGATTAAATCAATTTTAAGATCTACATCTTTCAAAACATAAGGTTCTTGAGAAACTGAAAGATCAATTGGTGGAATTGGGTATTTCTGATCACATAAATAAATAAAGTCATCATCATCAGAATGATTATTACCCAAGGCCATGGATTGATTGGAAGAGTTGTTTGCATTTGATTCAATGCCGCTATTATCATATTGAAAATCATCCAAGAATGGAAGTGCATCATCTTGACATGCGAGACTTTGAAAAAGGGAAGGAGGAGGACAAGGAACAAAATGAGTAGTAGGTTCCTCCTTTGAAATTCGACGCATGTTATGATTTATAAGAGTTATAGAGTTAAAAATTAGGGGGTTCAGATTCATTGTGCAAAGAGATATGAACCAAATTCTTAAAGTTTTGTTTAAGGAAATCCCAATCAATGTCTTCTCCAGGAAATTCATAACAAAGGTGAATTAATCGATTGGAAAATTCCTTAAATGATTCATTAGGCTTCATCCCTAGTTGATTAATTATTTTAAGAACATTCTGGTAATCATACTCGTCAAATGCTTTATGAAGCTCCTTCTCTATCTGGTTGAATGACTGGATAGAAGCAACAGGTAATGTATGACACCATCGATTAACATGACCTTCAAATGTGAGGGTAAGTAATCAAGCTATGAAATCCTTACAATGTATTCCATTAGAAAAGAAAAAATGGATAACTTGAAACATATGTTCATGAAGAGTTAATTCACCCTCGCAATCAAATTTTAGTTAGGACAGGTTATGGAAAAATTATGTAGGAATGGTAAGATCAAAATCTTTAGAAAAACATCCTGAAATTATGATTTTGGGAAGAGTCACTTTGAATAAGAGATTCGAAGTAGAATGAATGTGCACAACCTTTTGTTTGGCCTTCCTTCTAGTGCCATTTGTCGATGGTGTTGGAAATTCATCAACCAAGGCAGTCTCCCTGATGCGCAATCCTAATTAGACCTCACAACATTTGGAAAAGGAGCCCCATCGGAGTATCAACCTGACTTCCATGTATTCTTATATATTTTCCTTGGCTTTAGATGTTAGCGAGAGAGAGAAGCGTGTATGTTCCTTTGTGAAAAGTAAGTAAGTTTTCTTGGTGAATGTTTAGTTTTTGGTGTATCAAGGTTCTTCTACTATGGAGGGAGTAAAGGTGAGCTTCTAAGAGAAAGGAAATAGTACCACCCTAGTAGGGGCACACAAAAGCGAACATGTAGAATAGTCCACATAGATGCAACGACTTTTATTGCCATTACAAATTTTTTTCAATTAGATAAGCATGAAAATATCCCAAATAGTCCAACTACTTTAGTAAAGGTGAGAGAAAACATGAATTATAAATAGTCACAAAAAAATATTACAAATATTCACAATCCATGCATGGGAATGTGTCAGCCAGCAGGCTTCAAGTATTATGTAAAAGTGCCAATATACATGAATACAATGAGCATCACTAGCTCCAATAGTGGAGCATTAGATCCACGACTCGCTCCCAAAGAGTACTAACTCTGTCTCTATGATTCCTTTTGGTGGAAGCCAAGGTTAAAAGTCCTCTACTCATACAAAGAGGGTGCCTATATAACTCATGGGGTGATGCTTCACCTCCCTTATGATGCTTTGACTACTCGCATTATTTTTTGACTTTATATGAATTTTAAACTTTACATGACTCTTCATATTTTGTACATGTCCTTTGGACTTCCACTTTCCAATACATTTTAGAGTAAGAAATTACATAATCCATAAGAATGATGTGGCATATGACGAATCATGAAATTACCTAACATGGAATTCTTAATGACTTGGAAATGTCAATCCATTCTTCCTACACCTTGCTATGTGTCTTCCTAGGAATTATCTTCAATCCAACTCCATATGGCTTAGCAGTAACGAGTCTTCAGTGACATAAGGTCTTGAGTTGTGGTCAAAAACCAATGTCCATTTTATTTCTCTTGATCGATTGGATTGCATAATGAGCTACAAATATGTCTTCCACCATGTTTTCCTTCTCCATATCCTTCTTCATCATCCTGTCATGGTATGATGGAGTACCTACTTCAATTCATTCATGACAAGACGACATCAGTCTGATAAATCCACAGTTTAAGATGTTACATGTTGATCCACTGAATAAGTTGAAACTGGGTGGAAGGCTACGAGAGAGGCTCAGTGAAACTAGGTGGAAGGCTGCGAGAGAGGCTTAGTGACTCCACAATTTCACAACTCAAGTAGTTAGGAGTGAATCTTGAGCCTTGAAACTGCATAATGCATAGTTCAGGTTGGACTGAGTAAGCATATTAAACAACTTTGGAGTTGAGTGAGCCATGATAAGGTGTTGAGCACTAATTCTGCCTACTGTGCAATTCTGGAAGGTAGAGCAGGACGAGTGATTGCACAATTACATAGCTCAAGAGATCAAGGGTTGGGATTGAGGTCAGAGGATGTGTAACGTGCAGTTGAGGTTAGGTTAGAAGACTCAATTGCATAGTTGTGGAGGCAATGCTTTGGGTTTGAGCACTGAAAATTCACAATGCACAGTCCTGGGAGGCATGAACTATCCATTGCGTAGTGTCATGAACCAAGGTTGTAGCTAGAGGGGTGAGGCTACATAATTCATAGTTTAGGATGGCCATAGAAGGCTAAGTTGCTGGAATTTTTCTGAATTTGGCCAAGTGTGGGATCAATAAAGCTGATGTGAACAGTGATATGACCTTACTATGATCACACACTTAGAACAATTGATGACACTACAACATAGATCATCTAGGACACATGAACAACATATTTACCTCAGTGTCACAAATTTGCAATGACATATGAAAAGTGCGACACCAAATATACACTTGGTGATGGTCGTGATGACACTTGTGTGACAATGCTCAAGATTGTGGAAATGACTACGATAGATGTTTAAATGGTAGAGTAAAATCATTCACACAAAGACAACCCCTTGAAATGACCAAAACAAGCTTATACACATCATCTAACACTTAACATGCAAAAATATGACATTTTTCTTTTCTTGCAAAAGGGACCAAAGCACTTAGAGAAAACATATACAATGGATTTTAAAGTTTGTGATGACAATATAAAATACCAAGATAGGCTCTGAAATTTAGTGTAGGGAAATATTTTGGAGGGTGTTGTAGCAATGAGAACAGAAGGTGAAAGGTCATAGGTTACATTTGAGGAGGAAACTGAACAAAAATAATGGAAAATGAAGAAAATAGAGGCCTCAATGATAAAAAGGCTTCTAAGGATCAATTCATGCCTTTTTGTCAGTTCAACCTTTTATTAGTTTTAGCTTAGAGCTCTCTCTTTTATTCTCTCTCTCTCTCTCTCTCTCTCTCTCTCTCTCTCTCTCTCTCTCTCTCTCTCTCTCTCTCTCTCTCTCTCTCTCATAATCTTGGACACTTGGAGTTTTCTTCGAGCACTCTTGGAGGAGCATGGAATACTTGGGATTCATAACAAGGAGGAAAATAAAAAAGGATGAATGCATAAGAAGACAGTGGGATTAGCGGCTACAATGATTTTTTCTTGCAGATACTGAATTTCATGTATGATTTCCTTACTAGTTTTGGCATACATGGCACATGCATGAGGTTCCTTGGTCATGATTTTTCATTGGCATGGAGGATTTATTTGATTTATAGTGGCTTTTCCTATCCTTTCCATTTCCTATATAGCCATATCATTGTGGGTTTTATCTTTGTTCCTTTGGTTGTGGGTTGAGTTACTAGTTCCTGAAGCCTTGGTTGGACAAAAAATCTAGAATACCTGTAACAACTTGGGTTGAGTTACTAGTTATGGAAGCCCTAGTTGGACAAACAATCTAAATCTTGACAATGGTTGTGGGTTGAGTTACTAGTCCTGGAAGTCTTGGTTTGAACACACGCTCTAGAGGACTGAGAAACTTGGGTAGAGACTAGTATGGTGATGGCTAGTGATGTCTAACCATGAGATGGAATCACTGGTTTATGATTGAGGTGTTTTATCCTCTAGAAGCACTAGTTTGGTGTTTTTTGTTTTTCATTGAGATCCCATATTCATGCTTAGAATATGGAGTGGATGTGATTGGCTGAAAGAGAGATTTGGTTCAACCCAATCTATGGTCAGATGGTACGTGGAAGCCCTAACTTGGTTGTACTTGCATATGTTAATAATATCTCTTTTCCCTTTGGTAGTTTAGGAGTAAATGTGCTTGTCATTATGTGGCTTTAATGGTTGTTTCATCATTGATATATCCTTGGATATTTGTTGGTTATAAGTACGTTTTATTACAATATTGATGAATGGCTCTCATCATGTTTTGGCTAGTAGATAAATATTAATGAATGAATGGCCTAATAGTTAACAATGAAACTATTTGGAGGAGACATCAATCCTCCTTGACAATTCTCAAATAAGTATGATATCCCTATGTTCAAATATGTTTTTATGACATGTAGATTACATGTTTATAATATGTTTGACGAAATGTCTGTCATGGTTGGAAGGGTTAAGGTTAATTACTTTCTCAAGTGCTTGCATTAGTAGCCTTATTGCATTGCTATTCATCAATTATGGAAGGTTCATGAAGTTCTAGGTAGATTCCTCACTGCTAGCCCTAAAAGGGTGGCTTATAATTCAGGCTTGTCATGGGAGTGGCAGGGGGTTTAGTTCAACAAAAAATCAAGTTGTAACAGGGTTGGGCAACTGCAAGGGTTGGTTATCATCTGAAGGTTATATAGCTCCTGAGGAAGGTCCGATTGGTCTTGTCTTGTTAGTTCCAATTCCTTAATTATACGTGAGGAGTTGAATCATGTCAGAGTAACTCTTCATCACATGTTTACCGTAGTTTCCTAGTGAACTTGGGTAAATGTGGGAGGAGGGTGTTACACAATGGTCCAAACACATTGTTGGCACTTTTGAATATGGGTTGATAATTTTTTTCTTGATTCCTAGCATAAGAGCTCAATTAAAATTACTAAAACATTTATTAAGGATGTGGGATGCATATGAAGAACTCTTTGAATTTGTTGACCATACTCTTACCATTGATGTCGAAGATTTATACTCTTTTATTGGGCTCTTAGGATGAGGAGCTATAGTTTCAATAGTCTATTCAAGGGGAGGAAATGAATCCACTAATGAGTATGCCATCCAATACTCTTATACAAAGACAAGAAAAATAGAAGAAATATTCTAATTAAGAATGTAATGGATATTCCACTGACAATGTTTTATTCACTATCACCCATATAACAGGAAATGTACCTCCATTTTTTGCTATGAAAGCACAAATGAAATATGTCTTAGAGTGCATGAAGCCTACTATTTTGAACTGGTGTGAAGGGATAACAATCAAAATTAAAGATCAATTGACTAAGTGAAAGATTGGTGGAGTAACAAAGTTTGGTTATGGGTCCATTTTTGTGTCCTTTTTACTGAAAATGGTGGCTTTGATCCATTTGTAAGGGGTAGAGGTGGATGATATAACACTGATAATTCCTTGTATGACGAGATGGATTGACTTCATAGCACGCCATGGAGGTAGTCATCATTCTTCGTTTGGTCTAGCATTGTTCAGATGGTTGTAGAGAAAATTGATCATACTCAAGGACTATCCATATGTAGGCACCAATTTCTGAGGAGATCCATATTTATATTTTCCTAGTGGAGATCAATGGGATGGATTAGGTAAAAATAAATATTGAAATATTTTATTTTTCTAATGTAACTTTTTTGTTTTAATTGTTTCTATTGTGTTAATAATAATACCATTTGACATGAAGATACTGGACCAAATTGACCAGTCGGAATGTCACCAATATACAAGCATGGTCAACAAGCTAGACTAGATGATTATGATTGTGAAGCAACAAAGGAGCTCCAAGAGGCGCAGAAAACCTTAAGAGTCTTCCTAAAGATATAATGGATACACAGATATAGGATGTAGCTTGGTAATATCAACACCATATGCTTGGAGTCTTAGAGTTCACAAGTCATTTGCTTCAGTGAGTGGCTTCGCAAAAGTGTGCTACAATAGGCATTGTGGGCCTCGGGATTTATCAGACATAGCTCAACTAGATTTTTATTTTATCGACATGTATTTGATATATAAAGGTAGTAGGCCT
Source organism: Pinus taeda (assembly GCA_000404065.3). NCBI lineage: Eukaryota > Viridiplantae > Streptophyta > Pinopsida > Pinales > Pinaceae > Pinus > Pinus taeda. Next base: position 31,403 of record APFE030820929.1, on the reverse strand, counting down.
TGTATTTTCTCAACACATTTTATAAAAGCATTTTTCAAAACTAATAATTCATATAGATTTCTATTTGGCTATTATCTTATAAAATGTGTTATGTTTGGAATTTAAAATTTTTGCAAATGTCTATCTAATATGTAAATTGATAGAGTGTTTGCTAATTATTAATATTTCTTGGAATGTTTTGATATTATAGCTAGTTAAATTCTCGTTCCAAGAGACAAAACCTTAAATTTACTTGTAGAAGAGTAGGACTTATTATAGAATAAACATTACTTATTATAGCACTATGAGTTGAGAAATAAGTCAAACAACTAAATAACTAATACCAACAAATATGGCATTGAATAATAATTAAATGGCTACACTATACTCCATGATATTAGTAATTTTACAACAAAGACATACACCATGTAAAATCTGTTATTCACCAATAGGCATATAGATTTCCAATGTGGTAGATGAAAGGTTTTGAGTGTTGTAGCTAGAACCATTAGCAAATCCAGCATAAGGTAAAGGGAGTGTCGACATCTGCAAACCAAGGAAACTGAAAGATAAGAAATGAAGGATATAAATTATTTACAAAAGGAAAAAATGTAGCACACCAGAATATGGTACATAAATGTATAGAGTTCCCATGTAAAAGTATTCTAAGCATAATACTTTTTAAGGTAAAGCCCAATTTTGGGCTCTCCTAAAGGAATTCCATCGTAATCGACTAGCACGTTAGAATTTTTTTCTAATACTTGTTTGATGATATAAGGACCATTCTACATGGGCTAAAACTTAAGTACTCCTAACTTATCATGTTCTTGATCATACAGAATGACCAAGTCACCTTTAACAAAGGCTCAAGGTTTAACATTTTTATTATAATAATATTTAACATGTTTCTTGTGTGCTTCATTAGCCAAAGTGGCATCATGACAAGCTTCATCTAAACATGCTAAATACAAATATCCTCTTCCTCAATAGAAGTAGTAGGGATTAGTTTGATGCCTAGTTTCAAATATGGGATGTTGCATTCAATTGATAAAACAACCTCTATGCCATATACTAGCTTGAAAGTTATAAAACAAATCATTTTTTTGGTAGAGGTTCGATATGGGAATAATGTTGAGAAAAGAATCAAGTGCAAATTTTTTTTGTGAATCCCTATAATTTTTTGAAGTGTCATTGTGACAAGTTTGTTTATTTCTTCCACCTAGCCATTAGCTTGTGGATAGTAACGTGATGAGTTTTCATGGCATAAACCCAACTTGGCAGATAATTTGGACATCATATAATTTAAAAAATGAGAGACATGATTAGTGACAATGGCTTGAGCACACCAAATCTAGAAATAATATGGTTGAATAGAAAAAGGGTTGCAGTTGTCCCATTAATGGGAAGTGTAGGCATCACCTTTGCCTATTTAGTGAGATAATCCATGTCAATGATGATGTACCCATGTCCATTGTCCAAGTGAGTGTTACATGTCATGAAGTCAATGCCCCATTTAGAGAAAGCGTCAACAATAATTGTAGGGTAATGTGGAGCAAGAGCTTCATGCATTTTACGATTATATATTTGACACGAATGACAATTTTGGACCACCAATATGCAATATTTAAAGAGAGACAACCCATTAGAGAAATTTTGAGGTATAAAATGGGTCTCAAAACAAAAATGTAGAACCAAAATAAACTTTATAAGAACCAATAGATTTAGTATGATGATGTCAAACATGGGGGATGATTCACCGTTTTTGGAGTAAAAAATTAAACATATTAAAAAATAAAAATAAAAATAAAAAAACTACTTTTTCAACTAGTATTTTCAACTTATCTCCCTATTGTTTTGCCTAAATTTGGAGTGGGAGGAGTCGTTGGATGTGAAATTTAATTCCTCATCCAAGGAGTACTCATGTTGCATACTTTCGATGGACCCTGCTACACAAAATATGAGAAATACATGAATAACTTGAATGGAATCACCTCCTTTTTTATGTATTTCTGATCTTTTGTCTAACAATATCCATCGAAAGTATGCAGCATGGATACTCCTTGGATGAGGAATTAAATTTTTCATCAAATGAGTGCTCCCGCTCAAAATTAGAGTAAAAAAGTAAGGAGATAAGTTCAAAATATGAGTTGAAAAAATATTTTTCTGTTCTTTCCCTCTAAAATTTGATCATTAAATCTAATATTTTATTATTTCCATTATTATTTTATAATATTCCTTAAGAGTCCCATTTTAGACCTACAAATTTCTCTAATGTAAAAATATCATGCATACTAAATTTTTTGAAATCTAGCATAGTGAGACATATGAATAGTGCATACTCTAGATTGGTAATCATTAATAACACTTTCATCTTCCTCATTTGTTAAAAGCATAGAAAAACATTATTGACACCATGTCAATAAACGGTATCACCAACAATAATGTATTGTCAAGCTTGGTATCAAATTTGTCAATGTTCAACACATGATAAGTCTTGAAATTATTTTTTGGCTTTGGAAATAGACAATGATATCTCCATACCATGGATTGGAATAAATGATCATAAAAAAGATATTTTCCAGGTATCGAATATTTCGACACTAATTTTTTTTCTATATAGGTGTTAACACCAAAACATCCTACACCTGTTAGTACAATCCATAAGGAACTAAGAGTGTCCAACAAAATTCACAAGTGGACATTTTCTAGTCAAATACATTATGTAGTTAAAAAAAATCAAAGTTCTCCTAAGGTCCAAAGTTTATAGAGGAAAAACAATTAAGGGCACACATTTATTTATTTCATTAGCACACGGGCGCAAGATAACCTCCAAAATCCGCATTGTTGCAGAAAAGGATGGCTCAGCAATCTGGGACCACTTTACACACTTGAGGTTGATTCTCTCACATTAGTTCAATCCAGTATGGTTAAATTTGAGTTGCCTTGGAGATATGTAGCTCTAAATGGAATCATCATGTCCTACTCATGTCTCTTTATCATACACGTACCAAGAGAGGGAAGAAAGATTCAAAACGTTTCTATATAGACACTCTGTGGGAGAACCAAAACATGAGACATTGTTATGCTTGTCAAATTGTTGTTTGGGAAAACCACCAATGCATTGTTGAGGACAAGATAGTGAAGAGCACTAGCATGTTGATCATATTTCTTCTGAGAAAGCCAACAACTTAGTGAGAGAAAAGCAATCCACCATTGGAGAGTCTTCAAACTTATTTGAGAGAGAGGAGAAACTTGCAACGAGATTGAGGAAAGAAACCCCCTTGTTGAGGATCTTTTGTCTCCATATCTCAAAGGATTCTCTTAACGTATCTGAGATTCATCTATTTTATTGAACCCATACCACCAGAAATCAATAAATGGAGATTTTTCCATATATTATTGATGTGTTTCCTCCATTTGAGCATTCTTTTATTTATGTACATGTTCGTTTATTTTATGTTAATATATTCATTGTTTCCACTATTTATAATGTTGTGTTTATTTAATTTTGTCTACTAACAACACCAATTTTGATTGTGATCATTTGTAGGGAAGAATCCACTACTAAGCGGGTGTCTTTGTGTGCGCTTGTTCTCCAAAGACACTACTATGGGAATGGTGAACCTACTACTCTCTTTTCATTAATCTAGGGATTGTGTTTGCAAGACCTCCTCTCTACACAACCATCCTACAAGTCACTATTTACCTCTCTAGATTTTTAACAGTTTTCGAAGATGTGCTTTGAGACCGTGGAAGTGAAAAAAATTATGTTTTTTATAGTTTCTGTGTGTGTGTTTGTACAAATTGCACAGTCAATAGAAAGCACAAAAAGACTTGTATTTTTTCACTTTTCTCAAGTGATTGGTAGCCTTTAATGAATTTCCTTCACCTCTACATTCAATATTCTCTATTTAATACCTCTGGTTTCTTTACAAACCTTAATTGGTGAAGAAATTAGAGTATTTTTCATTATGTATTTGCAAATAACCACATGGAGAAAAGTAAGTGGCCAAATACCACATATGTTTTTCAAATTATTTTGGTTAAATTTCTACAAATTACATAACTTAAATAGTGAAGAAGTAAGCGGCCCATTAGCCATGAAGCCAAAGCATTCTTTGGGATTAGGAGAAAATGTTACTATAGAAAGTAAGTAATCCCTACTTCCCTTGCATCCTTTAGATGAACCTGGGATTGAATATGAAAACCTTCACGAAAACATTTGAATTTCCATATCTCTTATTAAACTCCACATAGTTTAATAGGAAAAAAGTAAGTGGCCGATAATCCAAAAATATATTTCTTTTTTCCATGCAAGGAACAATCATAACTTAGCGTAACTGGAAGGATGTTGAAAAGGATCATCGGATATCCACATCATATCACACTTTGTATGTTCACTTGCATCACACACTAAGCCTTCATATGCATTTTACTCAAGAAGCCTCCATTTTTTTGGAGCTTTGGGTACTACATCTATTTTTTATTACAAAATCACTACATAAGTGAATTAAGACTCCTTAAAAACAACCATAACTTGAACTACTTAAATTTCCCCACAAGGGCCACCAAAAAAATTATAGTTCAGGGTAGGACCATTGCAAGTAGGCATCCCATAAAACACCATGGTCATGTTACACCATTGAAACGTATTTTTTTCCTTTGGAGGGAGCTTAAAATCCTTCAATCAGGCCACGAAAAAGAATACCTAGTCATGGCAGAGACCCAATTCAAAGGGGGTTCGAGATTGGTCTAGTGTGTGCAGTACTCTTTGGGGTTATCTAACCCATCTAGTGCTTGGTATTGGTAACTGAATACCAAGAAGGTAAAGACTCGAATGGTCACATGGGATGAAGGTACTTAGTGACCAAATCTATGACATCCTTTCCTTAGAGGTGATGGTGTAGGCATCACTTGAGCCTTAGTACCCTTACCTTGGTTGATTCTTTGGCTGCTAGAAGGCATCACCAGTTCTTTCAGGATGTTGCCCCAGAACCCATCAGAAGATATCTCCATAAGGCCTAGTTAATTTGAGAGTGGACAAGTTAATTAAGTATATACATAGCACTTTTTATCATATGCAACAAACCAAAACCTTTTTTTTGTTTTCTTGATCAAATATTTTAAATTAAAGGAAAATAAACCATTTATATTTTTGCTTTCTTTTATGTATGTGATCCAAATTGCACTGATATTTATCTCCTTCCCTTACCATACATAAAGTAACACACACATTTAAATTGACACAATAGGGGACCCCAAGTCTCCTTGTTCATCTAGATGTTTTTTGAACCTCCCCCCATTATTGGCATGTGTGCCAAGACTCCCACCATTTAGGTGGAAAGGACGTTAGTCAGCCACCATTATTTGATCTTCCTTTATTGCTGCAGATTTTCTCAAAACTCATACTTTGAAAAGTACACTCTTCACCACTCTAGAAGGATCTCCACACACTCACCCCTTTGGGACCGTACACACCTTTCCTCTGGACAGTCCCCAAGATACCCATCGAGGTAATTCTCCCGTGACATGCCCAAAAAGGACTCCATTGTGTATAGATATCCAGAATCATTTTATAATGGCAGGTAATGCACATATCCCATTCTTAGCTTTCCAAAACCTACTATATTTAAGAAAACTAACCAATGACCCGATCCCCCATGGCCAAAATTGCCCAGTTATGTCGACCAATCTCCCTTTGAACATTCAAAAATTTGAGGGAAAATAGGGTGAAGACTGAGGAAACCATGGAATGATATTTCATCTATGGTCTTCGTATAATAGTATCATAGAAGGTACTATTAGATTGTGACTATTTTAATTCACCCTACGTTGGACCACCACAAAATGGTATGTGGACCAACCCTCTGTGTCACATGGGAACTTTAGCTCATTATCTATTGGTTTTCTCCCCTTCTTCCAGCTCTTAGTCTGCCATGGTTTGGGTCTGGAAGTCCTAACCAACTTCCATCAAACAACGGCTACTCACATTGCAGACCATCTCCATGAACGACGAAAACGTCATAGCCTATGAAAAACCCAATTTGAAGATAAATTCCTCCTAGACATATTCTTGTAATCCATCACATTTGAAATATCTAAGAACGTGGAAAATTCATCCTCGCAAATTAAGGAATAAGCCATTAGTAAATCCAAACAACTGGAGCTTATCTATACCCATTTTGGGTAAATTTATCATGTGCTTCCATACGCCCTGTGCCTGTAGAATTATAGAGAGATCCCAAGCACATCCAACACTGCTGACAGATTAATTGGGTCTCTATTCCAAAATGACCACACCAACAACTACCAAAACCATGACAATTTATTAAATGACCAAGCATATGATGCTACCCACAACGCACCACCATTGCAACATTCAAGGTACTATAATTGTCAACCCGTAGCTATGTAGAACATAGTCAATAGGGTTAACCAATATCAACCCCCGTAAGGAGGCTCGTACCTCCCCCTCAGAGGAATCATAGTCCTCGATTCATTACATTAACCAAGGATAAATAAACTAGTATTCTTCTCTTCCAGCACAACAACAAAACCTCCCACTAACACAAAATAATGCATGGGTGAATCTAGTGCAACTTTCTCTCGCTTGATACCAACAATCGAAGGAGAAGCTGAATTGAGTTAATGCTTCTCACATTTTTAAGAAGAAACTAGAAATTAGGCCAAAGGGAGAACCCAAGCAGTGGGGGGGCAGGAATCAGAAACAACCCCCAATGGAACTGGGAAGGGACAATGCCAATCAGAATCAAAATTAGGGAGTGACCAATAGCAACCCGCAAAAACATGGCAAGAGAACAAGTCTTTAGACTAATCATACATGCGTTATCTTTGGAGAGTATGATCATTATACACAACGTTGACCTCAACTTCCTAATTTAAAAAGGATACAACGCAGTCAACATGTTTCAGTGATGTTGGACCCCTTCCCCCATCAGGGAGTTGTTAACAACCAACAATAAAAACCCCAAACTCATCCATCTAGAGGGAAGCTCCATAACAATCCTAATCATGATATTTTTATGACAGAGGAAGATATCCTTTTTCAAACAAGTAATCAAAGTTATGAAGCTCACCCAGAGCCTAATCCATCCACTCTAGCCACAACAATACCTACAGGGTAATTGACCATCCCATACCACATGTAGGACACAACTAAAAATAATCTCATAGCTACTGTATAGTTAATGACTTCACACAATCACCATCAGTTATGTCAGCACTAGAGGTCCTGCAAACATGTTCAACCCAGCAAAAGCCTTACTTTCTTCTCTAGATGCAATCAACCCATCTAATTCCCACCTAATGGTCTTTGAATTGGACATAGCTACTCCATGGCTACCGTCAACTATTGCTTTCCAAATATTGGTCTCATTCCAAAATATCATCATCCATCATTGCATAGTCAATGAAGGGGCTTCCACATCTATCCTATCTAAATTCATTTGGCTAAAATTAGGGTCCCATGAACATAAGACTTCTAACATAACGCTCAAATAATATGATGAATTCCCTTTAGCCCCCATTGATTTATACCTATCATGCGAGTTAAGTTGGATGGAAAAACATTTTTAATAGACATTAAAGTACTAGTCGCCCAGGTGGATTACAACATCCTACCAGGATGAAGCTATATGTACTATTTTTTCATAGTCACCTCATTGGTGTTCTGAATAATCATGTTCCCCCACGATGGAAAGATCATTACCACTTATCAACTTACATAATATGAGAAGGAAATGTTACCCACCCCAGATGGCATATTTAACATAGTCTCATCCTCCAATGAGGTGATCACTACTTACATTGAGCTCATCTTGGTCCAGTTTAAGCCATCAACTCTACTAGGAACATTCCAAGGAGACCCTCAAATAAGGTAGGAGCTTGTCTGAAATACAGGAGCACCAGTGTGCATGATGACTTCATCAAACACCACCCAAAATAAAGAACCCGTTTTTGACAATAACAATGATGTTGTTACCAATCCAAATCTCTTTCCTAACTCTATCACCAATACACCCTTCTTATATCCACCACTGGGTTTTGTCTCACACCAATTCATTGCAACACTCACATTTCTTGACATAGCCCTCACGATACTGGTGTGGTATTTGGCCCCTAGGGCCATGCAATCTAAGACAAGTTACATTGCAATGGGGTAGTCCATTTTCCTCTTGAGGACAATATGACATCCCATATATCGCATACCTAGGTAGACCTTACACCACGAGTAGTGTCGGTACAAACACTAGCCGAGGAAAAACCAAAGGAAAATAAAAAAGGTGCAAAGGTGGAAGGCCCAAATGCTCCCTCCTATAGGGTCCCTCAACCCTACGCCTTGTGTGAAATCATAGGGCACCCCATCAATAGGTGCCCTAAATGAAAAGAGCTCAAAGCACTAATACATGCCCTCAAGAATCATGTAAACCCTCCAATCCCTATTGAGAGGAAGAACATACCCACACACCTTAAACTAGTATGCATTAATCATGCATGCTCCATCTACGTAGAGTATGAGAATTATACCCATTATTGCCCTGAAGTTCCTTGATACTGGGATGCATTATTTGCACTCACTCAATCCAATTCCCCATTACTCTTCTTAGAGGATGGGTCCAATTTTTTTTTTTATGTCATTAGAGAAGAATCTTCTTGATCCTCCCCTTTGCTAGGTCTGTAAACATCCACCCACCATCGAAGGCAATCTCAATAGACGCATACCACACCGTCATCTACTTCATCTCCGTGTGATGGATCGGTACATTTAATCAATCAATGCCTTGCATTATGGGCATTCCACTAATTATACCCAATTCCCCACATCACCCAACCATTGAGATCGACATACAAGCATCACACTTGGCAAATTTGTGTCAAAAATCATCACATGTGACACTGTCACCATCTTTCTTACTTCCATCCATTACTAGGATTCATGTGGTGATTTATAGTGATGATTTATGATTTGGCCAGAGTCTAGATTGAACCATCAAATCTTTCGCCACCTGCCGGGAATGAAGCATATAAGTCCATTATTTGTGTGTTTGAGGAGAAATGACAACCAACAACAAAGTAGGGTCCATGCGATCACATCAAACTTCACCACCACCAATATAGATAGAAATCTCCATAGTGCAGCTAGGAATCAACATGCATACTATGAGGTAGGGATGTAAAATCTATACTGATACTACTCATAGCAATGAGGCATGCTGCATGTTACATACCTTTAGGTATCTTAGGATTCAAAACCAATATCCTATGGGAGAAGCCATCCTTGCTTTGTGTACACAAACAAGACATTAAGAGCTTCCTCCTAGACAATCGTAGTTACCCATAACTTAGATTCTACCACCACCCAATACTTATGATACGCAACACCATATACGATTTATTTCCACATCCATAGGAACCATGATCTAAACTGTATGCTCATCATTTTTTGTTCTCGAGACTGCAAAATCCACCCCAACTTTGGTACCAACTCCAATGTGGTAGAACCACCCAATCTACACTTTATAACCTCTCTGGGTTATACGGCCTCAAGCGATGAATCATATTATTTCTTATCTACCAACAAAACCAAGACCACATTTCAGTTTCAAGACCTAGCACACCCAAAATCAACTTTGGATAATGTTTTTCATTCAGATGAGGATATTCTTGAAGCCATGATATAAATTGAATGCTTATATCTCATCCACATCCAATGCTTACAATTCATGACCTATGCCTAGCAGCAGTCTCTTTTGGTTGCATCTTACATCTCACCATCAAAACACATCACATTTTTTTGCACACCTGTCAAAACCTGCTCACCCCCTTCCTAGTACTCCCATTGACTCTAGGACCATCACCATCAGTGAACATCTTTTGAGCATTGCCTTTGGCACATCAAGGTCCAAACTTAGTATATCGATCCATACCTTCCTATATCAAAAACCTAAATATCATACATATTTGACCCAAGCTATTAAAACCTATTCATATCTCACTTTGATTTCGTGACTCACCATGTCAGGCAGTTGATGCCCCTTTTCATGTTGACTTCAACGAATGTATTCCAAGAAATAGGTAGTAGCTTGCATACTCCCGCCCATCAAAGGAGATATCCCTGGATGGCACAATGGGAACCATTATTGCCCATTATTGTCATCGGTCCCCTTTACATTCGACACCAACTTAAGCATTCAAGTTAAGGCGGTGTCGTACTTAGTTAGTGTTGTTGTTTCATCCATTTCGTCGAAGAACCCTACATCACTAGAAACCTCATTCAACGATGCTTACATTATGATACGGGGGAGTACCCATAGCTGAAGACCTGTGCATACCACAACATCCGAGTCAACAATTCTTCACCTTAGTTATGCATAAGGGAACCATATTACACCTATTGGACTAGAAAATGCACTTGAGGGTGTCGGTAATTATCATTGTTAGATATCAACAAGTCAACAACCACAATGTTGACTAGACCACCATTGGTCTTTTTCCATATTGTAATCAAGTTTGATTATCCATCATAACAAGCATGGGACATGATTGCCTTGTATAGACACATTTTCTATTGTCGGTTTTCACCAGAGCATGGTTACCATTGATACTTAGTGTAGGGGTTTTTCTCTACTCATCTCTGAAACAAGCTATCCTCTCTCCCAAAATTTTGATTAGACAAACCATCAGAAAATAAAAGGTAATGTATTTCGGTTATATGTTTCCTCCTAACCTCATACATAAGGTGGCAACTGTTAACACTAAAAAATCATACATCTGTTAGTACAATCCAGAAGGCAATAAAAGTGTGTAGTAGAATGAAGAGGTGGACATTTTCTAGCCAAATACATTATGAAGTTAAGAAAAAACAAAGTTCTCCTAAGGTCCAAAGTTTACAAAGGAAAAATAATTAACATCGCACATTTATTTCTTCCATAAATGCATGTACGTAGGATAAACTCCAAAATCCATGCAGTTGCAAAAAATGATGAATCAACAATCTAGGACCACTTTACACACTCGAGGATGATTCTATGACATGATTTCAGTCCAGTAGAGTTGAATTCGATTTTCCTTGGATATATGCAGTCTTCAATGGAATCATCTTTTCCTACTCATGTGACTTTATCATACGTGTAGCAAGGGAGGGAAGAAGGATTCAAAACTTTTATATTTACAAAGGCTTCGGAGAATCAAAACATGAGACATTGTTATGCTGACCAAATTGGTTTTTAAGCAAACAACCTTTGCGTTGTTGAAGCCAAAGAAGTGAAGAGAACTAGCATGTTGGTCATATTTCTTCTAAGCAACCCAACATCTTAGTGAGAGAAGAGGAATCCACCATTGGAGAGCCTTCACATTACTTTGAGAGAGAGGAGAAACTTGCAAAGTGATTGACGAAAGAAACCCCCTTGCTGACGATTTTTGAGCTCCATAGCTCAAAAAATTATCTTCAAGTGTCTGAGATTCATCTATTGTATTCAAACTTTGCCACCAACAATCAATACAATGATATTTTTCCATATATTATTAATATGTTTTCTCCATTTGAGCGTTGTTTTGTTTATGTACATATTTGTTTAGTTTATGTTTACGTATGCATTACTTCTACTATTTACAATGTTCTGTTTATTTAAGTCTTTCCACTAACATCCCCAATTTTGATTGTGATCCTTTGAAGGGAAAAATCCACTACAAAGGGGAAGCCTTTTGTTACACTTTTCTCCTAAAACACTACTACAATAAGGAAGGTCATAGATTAATTCAATAAAAAATAATGATTTCATATATTTGGATTTTTCAATTTCCAAATCAATCTCTTGAAGGATGATAATACATTTGGAGTATTTTCCCCTAGCACATTTTGAGTAAGAATGTGTTGCATGGGGTTGCAATTAGAAATGAGAGTGGTTTTGTGCAATAGAATATACTAATGAAAATGTTTGACAACTTCTACAGTTGCCAATGCCAATTGATCCATGTATGAATATTTAATTTTGGAAGTGGAGAGGTTCCTACTGAGATAATAATAACATGTGAATCATGTGAATCATCCTCTTAGACACGTACCATGGAAATTGTACCATTTGAAGCATATAAGTAGAAAAAGTAGCCTTGACCATAATCTGGGGGTGCAACAACATTATGTGAATTAATACATTTTTCAAATAATCAAATCCTTTTTGTGCTATATCATCCCAAATAAAGGGAGCCCCTTTCTTTAAAATTCGAGTGAAACCTTTAGTAAGCTTAGTGAAATTGGGAAACAAACGATGTAAAAAGTTTGCCTTCCCTTGTAAACTTTGGAGTTGGCATAAAGTGGTAGGAGGAGGTAAATTTATAATGGACTTAACCTTCAAGGGATCAACTTGGATCCCTTGCTTGGATACAGTGAAACCTAAAATAAATCTACATTCCACACAAAAAACACATTTATTTGGATTTAAGTGAATTTTGTAATGTCATCATAGGAAAATAACGCGTAAATGTCTCAGGTGATCTTGATGGTGGATAGAATGTATGGGTAGATCATCAAGACAGGTTGTAAAATATGATTATTTTGATGGAAGGCATAATACATAGCTCGTTGAAAAGTAGCACTAGCATTTCAAGTCCAAAATTGAATCTTTCAATAGGAAAGGTTCCCCCATCAAAAAATGAAAGCATCCTTATGTTGATCCAATTCTAACATTTTTTAATATAACCAGAAAATCCATCCCTAAAGGAGAAGATTTCATTGCTTGCAAGATCATAAAAAATTTGGTGGATAGAATGGGTTCGATAATTATCTTTAGGAAAAGCCTTATTGATAACCATATAATAAATACATATGTGGATCGTAACCTATTTATTGTTGACAAAACAATATTGGAAACCTAATTGGTTAGAGGTACAAGATAAATAAAACCTACTTGTAGATTTTTTTTAACTTTAGCTTTGATTGAAGTAGCTTTTAGTGGGTGTATGACACAACAAAACTGCGATTTTACTAATCTCTAAATGTGGCCAGTGAATTAGGATCACACTTACATCGGAAGAACTCTCTATAGGTAGTCTTCATCTTTATACCCCTGCAAACAGGCAAACAAAAGAAATACACCACAACCAGCTGATGGACACGAAGACCGAATTTCAAAGGAATTCCAACTCGCGTCTATAAACTTCTATGGGTCCTCTTCAGGCCCAAGCTTTATCGCATATCACATGCAAAAGAAATAAGAGGACAAGTCCCTGTTTGCGCGATCTCTAATATTGCAATGGACTTCAATCTACCGGTTGGTTGCTACTGTCAAACTGACAGTTGACACTTCATCGCATTCTCAGCTCAACGAATATCGCAAACTCATCAGCTAGGATTTCTTTACTTGTTAACATTGTGATGCAAAATCTATTGGTGCACTTTGTATCACAAGTCGCGTTTCATAGTTCCGCCAAGTCAGGGTCCCTTCACTTACAACCAGTGCGATGTGAGATCCATCCAACGATCAACGTTCATCAGTGATCCGATGGTCATTATGGTATCTTAGAAAGGCCTACGTGATGTTACCACTTCATGGAGCCGATATGACTATAAAACTCAATTTATAACAGTTCAGGTCCGGACTTGAGATTAACACCCAATGACAAAGACTTTCAGAGACTACGACTCGCGGGGCTTTGATTAACACAAGGGTTAATAACAAACCAACTCCCCTGCTGTTTGACTTGGTACAATGCATTGATTATGAAATCAATGGTTAACAACGAGTGCGGCACTTCAACTTGATTAAGGAATCCATACACATTTTTAACACCACAGTTGTTAATACACACAAAGAAAGATTAAATGCAATCATATACAACAATAGAACTTTGAGTTTTTAAGCCAAAATCAACTATGTTTCCCTCCGCTGGTCTGTCTGTCAATTCAACATGAATTCCCAATCTCTACATGCCTTTACACAGTGTTTATTAAACAATTTAAATATAGATTCCATAAAGGAAACCCCATCAAAAATTCATGCTTCTTTCAACACAGGATTCCACATTATTTCGCGTTTTCACAATTAATGCACCACAAGGTTATTATGACCGATATAGATACAAATTCTCACCCATAATATACACTATCCGCACTATTTAGTATTATAATATTTACAAGGAAACAATCACACTTGACTATTTCATTCCTCCTCTCGCTCATTCATCCTCTCTTTCCATCTAAATTTAACTCACGACTAACTTCTAACTAACCTCTCTAATTATGAAAAAATATCCTAATTTATACAAGAATGGATTCGTGAACCAAAATTAGTTCAGATCTACAAATCTCTCACTCTCTCCTAAAGAATCTCTTTACTCCACTTTTTTCTCAACCAAATGCTAATTTAAGCTTTCAAATCCCTCATCTCCTATTGAAACCAAATAATATCACTGCTTGGGCTGATATCCACACAGGAAGGACCAATCAGCCACTTATACCCTTTTCTCATATTTGACAACAAATAAAACACTGTCATACATTTAAATAAGTAAAATTAACTAATCTCTTGTCTTCCAACCCTTTGTTATTCACAACATGTGATCATACCATCACATTTCTCACTAGTTCTAAATGCTCCTGCATTAGACTCCCAAAGTTGAAAGCTTTCATGACCTCCTGGTCATGTGTTTTTCTGCTAATCATCTAGTATCCCAAACTTTACTTTGTAACTAGTCATCACTTTCATCATGCTGCTGATACAATTCTTCTGCCACTGTCACATATGTTCTTCTAGGATTTCAATCCTTATGTTTTTTCCGTCCTCTTCCATTATTGATACAAATTTCTTTTGTTAATTTCTATTTCTTGTGGTCCCTCTTCTTAATTGACTTCATCTTCCACAATTTATCAACTTCCTCTTTACAATTTGTTCTCAGTTGAATTCCACTAACATCTGCCTATTTATCAAATTTCTGTTTAATTCTCCTTCCCCTCTGTCATTTACAAACTGTTTTTTGTACTCTACAGCTTCCCTTTGATTATTATTAAAGATAATATTTCTCTTTATCTTATCAGGTTCACCTAATAACTTTTCCAAAAAAATACAATTTCCTTCATATTCAATAAGTATGTTATCTGCATATTACTCCTCCTTTATAAAACAGAATTTTCATCACAATTGTCAGATTCAAAATAACTATGGTTTTCAATCTTCATAGGTAATTATGCCATCAAATCTTTATACTATCCTTCTGCAAAAGTTATGAAACTGTCATCAATTTTCATTTCAATATTGTCCTCTGCATTACACATTGTACCTTGTTCTGACACAAGACTATCATTCAACAATTCAATAGCTAGAATTTATTGGAGCATATCATTATGAAGTATCCTTTCATCTTCTATACTTATACCATTTCAAAAAAATGATGTTGTTTCATCTTTACCTTCAAAAGGAACAAAATTCTGGCTTTCTAAAGCTTCTTCATGGTTTATAGATTCATAAAAATAATCTACTTTAAAATCACAAAATTCCTGAACTTCTGTATCTGTCAACGTCATCATATATTCCTTCACAATTTCCATAATGATTTCATTTTGATTCTCTACTAAATATACTTCATTTATGTTATCATTGCAAACTTTCATTTTCTTATCTTCATCTTCCTTAATCATGACAATTTCGCTATCAAAACCATCATTGTTATGAAACTAGCTTATAAAAAGATAGAAAAGATAAATGAATGCCTCAAAAATAAGCCTCTTCGAGGGGGCAACCTCCTTTACATTACACGAATGAACAATTCTTGGATGATACAAATGACAGGACCTCCTTTCTATATATAGGAGTCTAACGGGTCATAATATAATGAGAGCTAACATAACAATAATAATGTAAGGGCATAATAATAACAATAGTAGGCTTCTATGGGACACAATAGTAACAATATGGGGACTACATGGGTATAGAAATATAATAAGGGGGTTGTACTAATAACAATAAGGGGTTACACAAGTAGTATAGGGGCCTAACATGCCCCTCCCCTTCAAAAAGTGTTGTCTTCAACGCTTGAGTAGTTCTTGATGCTTCTGTATAAAATTCTTGGCCTACCATGTGGAATCTTCAGCGGGTAAGTTCTTCAACTTGATGAGATACTCTAAAATTGACCGACTCCATAGCTGTCGGGTTCTTGTTTCTGTGACTGCTCTAGGTTCCAATATTATTTTTCCTTCCTCTTCAAGTTCTAACAATATTGTTTGAATTGGGATCTTCTGCAACTTTTGAATGAGTGGCCACACTTCTTCATCCTTCATCCATTCATCCATTGCTTTGTTTACCGAATTTGGTTGGATAATAGAAATAGCACAAAACAATGCTTCCACATCCTCATCCTTTCTTGAGAGTGCATCTGCAATAAGATTTTCCTTCCCTTTTCTATAGATGATGCCAAAGTCATAACCCAACATATTTGTGACCCATTTTTTCTATTCTTCTAAAGATAATATTTGTTCTAAAAAGTATTTAAGACTATCATGATCCAGTTTTACGTTGAAGTGTCTTCCAATAGGGTAAGTCACCATTTCTTAAGTGCATGTAGTATTGCCAAAATTTCCTTCTCAGAAATAGCTTGCTTGAGGTGTAGCCATAAAAATACCCAATCACCTACATCAAAACACTTTTGACTCCTATGTTGATCTACCCGTTGTTTCATTCGATTTTGCACCAAGGTGGCATTATCCTTTAAAAGTTGGAGAACTTGTTGTTGATGCTTGATGTGATCTTTCACTTCTTAAACCTTTTTCTTCTTCATATGTCCTTCTATCTTTAGAGTTTTAGGAGTGGTAATTTCTTGCAATTCTTTACAAGATATGGTCAGATTCATTTCTTGATGCTCGATGTGATCTTTCACTTTTTGAACATTTATCTTCTTGATATGTCCTTCTATCTTGATAGTTTTAGGAGTGATAATTTCGGCCAATGCATTACAAGATACCGTTGGATTCATTTCTTCTTTCTTGATGTGATATTTCACTTCTTGAACCCTTTTCTTCTTGATATGTCCTTCTATCTTGAGAGTTTTAGGAGTAGCAATTATTTCCAATCCTTTACAAGATGTGGTCAGATTCATTTGTTCTTTCTCTGCGGTTGGTTCCTAGTGTATATGCTCTTATTTTGATGTTTCTTCATCCTTTTCTTCCTCATCTCCATAATAAATGTAAAATAATTTATTCTCAGCACACTTATGACCTTTACTGTATTTCTTATCACAATTGTAACAAATCCCTTTTTCTCTTTTTTCTTCCAACTATTGTGGTGTAACCCTTCTAGGTTGTGGAAGGCTAGGAGAAACAACACTTCCATCTTTATAGTTGTGAGGGGTAAACTTCCTTGTTGCCATGCTTTTTCTTTCCACTTTGTATCAAATCCCTTTTTCTCTTTTTTCTTGCAGTTGTTGTGGCGTTGCTCTAAAGAAGGTGTTTCTCTTTGTATCCTGATAATGTGCTATCATTTCCTCTGTGAAAATTGACCGCGTAACAAGTTGTTTATGAGAACAAAGCCCTCTATACCATAAAAATTAATCTGGTTCTAAATACGAAGATGTAATACATACCTTTTGTAATAGTGGTACACCATGTAGATCAAAATATTTTTCCATCTGTAGTATCCAATTTATTGGATCCTTGCCATCAAACTTCCTCATCTCGCATTTTCTTGATTTTAGGAGCTCAATCTTGAAACGACTGTAACTCCATAATTTCGGATCTAGTAGTTCTAAAATCACGACCTACAGTAGTTCTCTACGTCCTCTTTACAATGCCGCTAGTCTGATCAAAATTGGATTCTCCAAGAAAGAGCTACGCACAATCTCCCAAGATGACCTGATGATACACCGTTTCAGAATATCAAACTCGTATGACGTGCCACGTGTCACTATTTTGACCTCTGGATCTAAAAGATACACACAAAATACTACAGTCTTTCCTATTTCTATAACATCTTATTAAATTTCAATATGATGCTTAGAGAGAAAGTTATGACGCTTTTCCCAAGGTCACATGTCTAAGTTGTAATTTAGGAGTCTGCAAACACCCTAAATTCCGCAGATCATATATCCAAAAATATAATGATACAGGATCTAAAATTCAGACCCAAGCTTTAGAATAATTTATTCTCAAATGGGTTTTTGTTTTAGCTTCTGAAACTTCGTAACGAAAACCTTATAGAGAAAATTCCACGATGACCTATTTTAGATGAAATACTGGAGCTTGCAAAAACTATAACGTCCTTAGATCATATCGCAAACAATATAGCGAGGCAAGCTCTAAAATTCAGAGGTGAGGTTCAGCGAGATTTCATCTGAAATGGGTTTTATGTTTAGTTTATGAAACATCGCAAAACTAAATATCTATTGAAAATGCCATGATGACTTGTTTGGAGCAGCAAAACCCTAGAATCCAAAGCTCTAATACCAAATGTTATGAAACTAGCTCACAAAAAGATAGAAAAGATAGATGAACACCTTAGAAATAAGCCTCTTTGAAGGGGAAACCTCCTTTACATTATAGAAATGAAAAATTCTTGGATGATACAAATGACAAGACCTCCTTTCGATATATAGGAGTCTAAGGGGTCATAATATAATCAGAGCTGACATGACAATAATAATGTAAGGGCACAATAATAACAATAGTGGGCTTCTATGGGGCGCAATAGTAACAATATGGGGACTACATGGGTACAAAAATATAATAAGGGGGTTGTACTAATAACAATAATGGGTTACACTAGTAGTATAGGGGCCTGACAATCATTCTCAAAATTATTAAATACATGCTCAAAATATCTTTTTGTTTCAACCATCTCTTCCAGTAATCTCACTTCTTCATCAACATGCATAATCACATTGTCCAATTGTTGTTCATTACCTATAAAACCTAAAAACATACACAACATCTTATTTTCAAAAATACAAGGATTTTCATTTGAAGCCTCAGTAATAAGATCTTCATGCTTCTCTGAACTATTCCGATAGTTCACTATGTTATTGAGAAATTCTTCCTCAACATCTCTGACTTCTTTCTCATTAAAGAATACTTCTTCGACGATAGCTTCTTGGCTATGCTTGGAAACTTCATCATAGGTTTCTAGAATTCCTTTTTGTCTTACACAAATTTTTCCAGCATTCAGTTTATCCAAATAAGACCACAATGCCTCCTCCCCTTCTATGATAAGACTTTGATCTTTCAAAGATTTCCTTGACTTAAATTCTTCAGCTAAGTTCTCCGTGTCAACTTTTCTTTTCTCCAATTCCCATTGGTCTTCTATCCATGCTAAAATTCCTTCTAACATGATCCAATAATTTTTCACTAAGAGAAGACACGACAATTTACTCATACCTTTTAATTTTCTCTGCCAATTGAAGTCTTGAAAGTCTTTATGCATCTCCTTTTGTGGTTTTCTTGCCTCTACCTCTTTCACCTTCCTCACATTCTAATCTGCATAGATTAATTTTTCATCACTATCATCATTTTCATCATTGTCTCCTTCCCCAAGGAGATATCCTTTCTCTGATTCACAGATGTATTCTACTCCTTCATCCTCAACTATTCATAGTATTAATTTCTTAGCAAACAATTCTCTGACAAGCCAGTTAACTCCCTTTCCCACATAAAATCCGTATTTCCATTCTTCTTTGATCCTTTTTAGTGTTAGCTTCTTCAAATGACTAATTTCTATCTTTATCTTAGCTACCTTTATGTTAATTTATTCCTTACTCATACTTTTGAGTCCAACTGCTTTACCACTATTTTCTCTCTGTCCATGACTTCCTTTTGTACCCCTATTATGACTATTAATATTCAATTTCATTTCTTCCTCTGGTGAACTTTCTGGGTTCACTTGAGATGTGCAACTAGCCCTTTCTTTCATCTATAACAAGTCTCCCTCATGCCTCACCAAAGTTTTCTGAGTTCAACCTTTTGGCATCTATTGGTAGTTTCCTCGAAACTTTCACTAACTAAGAATTTTACGGAGCAATCCTCTTGCTGGAATTGTTATCTTTAAGACAACTCTAGCCACAATCACAATTGTGGAGCTGCCTCATCAACTTCTACCCAACCATAGTTGGAAGTTTTTCTTAGATTCTCTTGAACACTCCTTGCTCTAGGCTCTACGTCTACAATTTCTCACTTCCTTCTTTCATTCAGTAATTTCATTTACTGTTGGGTATTGTCACCTTTCATTCATTTGTGAGTTCTTCCTGCTCTATCTTCTTTAAATTAGATCATATGATATGATGCTGATACAACTTATTCTACCTTTCAGCAATTCCACTACTTCCATTGACCCGCATAATCTTATCTGAAGATACATCAAAGTACCCTTTTAAACCTACAATTTTTCATTCAAAGATGTTTTAAACCTAATTCCCATTCCATCAGTTAAATCTTTTCCAATTGATTCATTTATTCACTATTTCATTTAAATTTTTCCATTCAAAATCCTTCATATAGTGAACAACTATTTTTCATATTACTTTTCATAATGCACTCTTCAGCTTTCAAGATCAATTAAGATTGGATCTGAATTTCAATTATATTTACCAATTCATGATAGACACTACCAATTCCTTCTGATAACCTGTTTGTAAGCAAATCCTGTCTTGCCTCTATAAATTCCAAATTTGTTCCTTGTAATGGCTCTCTTTTTATATCTATTGAATCCAACCTTTAGTCTAATTGTTCCATCATCTATCGATATCATTGTCTTCAACGATACTTTAAGCAATCATCAATCACTCTTCAATTTCCACAAAATTCTTCAAATCATTTAAATGTCTTCAGTGCCATAGAAAACCACACTTCTATTTAACTTTAAATTCCAAACCTTCAACTTCAATTTTACCTTTTGAATCAAACCAATCATTCAAATAACTTACATGGAAATTTCATTTTCCTGAAAGGAAAACATCTTCTCCTTTGAAATTTCAATCCCTTGTTGTTCTTCAGAAATTCGAAACAAATATCTGCAAAATCATCAAAATAAATATTCTTACGAGACCTTCATCAGAAGATGCATTGTTTCTGCATTCTGATCTTAGTGTCCTTTATGCTTTGATCTCCATCTATATCGAATTCACTTCAATGCAAATTATACATATGCTGAGATTAAAATTCAATTTCTCAACCAATTTCCATAGAGTGTTAATCTAGCTCTGATACCAAAAATGACGCAACAAATCTGTGATTTTACTAATCTCTACATCTGGACTGTGAATTAGGCCAACACTTATATTGGAAATGCTCTCTATAGGCGGTCTTCACCTTTATACCCTCGTAGATAGGTAAAAAAAAGAAATACACCACAACTTGCTAATGGACGCGAAGACTGGATTTCAAAGGTATTCCAACTTGCATCTATAAACTTCTTCAGGTTTTCTTCAGGTCCAAGCTTTATCACATATCACATGCGAAAGAAATACAATGACAAGTCCCTGTTTGCATGATCTCTGATATTGCAGCGGACTTCAATCTACTTGTTGGTCGCCACTGTCAGTCCAACGGTTGACACTCCACTGCATTCTTAGGTCATCGCATATTGCAAAGTCATCAGTCAATATTTCTTTACTTGTTAACGTTGTGATGTGATATCTATCGAGACACTTCATATCACAAGTCACATTTCGCAATTTCGCTAGCTCAAGGTCCCTTCACTTATGACCAATGTGATGCGAGATCCATCCAACGGTCAACATTTATTAGTGATCCGAAGGCCATTATGGTATTGTGCAAATGCCTACACGACGTTAGTACTTCACGGAGCCGATAGGACTATACACCTCAATTTATAACAGTTTGGGTCTTGACTTGAGATTAACACCCAATGATAGAGGTTTTTAGATTCTATGGCTCACGGGACTTTGATTAACATGAGGGTTAATAATAGGCAAACGTCCCCCACTGTTTGATTGGGTGCAATGCGTTGATTATGAAATAAATGGTTAACAACGAGTGTGACACTTCAACCTAATTAAGGAATCCATACACTTTCAAACCTAGCAGTTGTTAATACACACAAGGAAAGATTAAACGTGATCACACAAAACAATAGAACTCTTAGTTTTTAAGCCAAACTCAACTATGTTTGCTTCTGCTAGTCCTTCTGTTAATTCAACATGAATTTCCGATCTCTACATGCCTTTTTTTTTTTTTTGTAAGCTAGGATGGTACTCATTCTATTACTTTGATCAACAGAACATTACAACATTTCTCAAAAACAGTTGCAGCCCGCCCTCAAGGGGAAACTAGGACATAGCACCATCTATAGTTTTTAATAGCAGCCCAAAAATAGTAGGTCCAAAGCCTGGCCGACTTAGCTAAGTAAACTATGCAGTCTTGAAACTTACTGAAACTATTACTAAAACTACTGGTCTGTACAACTTGATTGTTCCTATCTTGCACATGTACAAAACCAAAACAAAGAAACCGCTTGCAGTTTCTAACCATATTTTAACTCAGTCAATGCCGCCATCGGGTTGCTGGTTCGTTGCTCCCGCTGGTCCAGAATGGTCTCGATTCAGCATTTGCTGGATAGCATCCAGCTGCTCCTCCTGCTTAGTCATAGCTATACGCAGGTAGCTCAGTTCTCTGCGGATAGTTTGATCACCTTGGGCCAGCTCCACCATCTCTTTGGCCACGTGCTCCATGGCCTTGGCTAGAAGCCCCTTCATCACCCAATAAATATGTAGCGACTGTTTGATTAAGGACATCCGACCTCTGGTATGACCCGAGTCGTGAAGGAGGAATTCCAATTCTTCCATTTCGTCATCCGACTGATTCTGCAATGCTTCCTCCTCAAGGTAATCCATGATTCTACGCACGGCCGGGTGGGAGTGATGGAGAAAGGCCTACTCAGCCCTTCGAACATGGAGGTTGACAGTTTCCCTGGGTTTTCTGCCTTTGCCCGGGTGCCTGGAAGTTTCCCCCTCCTCTTTCACGGGCTCCCTCTGCCCTTTGCCCCGCTTACCCGACAGGTCCCTTTCTCTGTCCGGAGTAATGTTGTGCTTCTGCAGGCCGAAGCGTCGGGTCCCTGACTCTCGATGTTCAGGATGATCTGTCCTCGCCTACTGATTAGCTTCCTCAGCTACATTCTTCTGAAGGTTCCGGCAATCGCTCACAGCTCTTTTACCCAAATCTTTGTCCGGGACGTCCTCCACCTCGTCAGGCATTGAACGGCGCTTCCTCATTCCATAGCGTCGGACCTTCGAATCCCGACAATCAAACTGATCTGCCTTCGACTTCTCTTGACCTTCCGCAGCTGAGTTCTTATGATAGCGCCTACCATCGCGCACAGCCTCCGGGATCTTGTCCTCATCCAAGTTATCTTCGACCTCCCACACAGTGAATGGCGGTTCCTCCTGCTTAAAAACTTTGCCTTTTCTGCTCCTGTTCTCCTCCCTTGCACTCTGTTGCTCCTCCACCTGCTTCAGTTTCCGTTTGGTCTCCATATTATCCAAGGGCTTGCCACGACGCGTTCTCTGTTTGTCTGAGATTGTAACAGCTCTCTGATGCCGCTCAATCGAAACCTCCGCTCTTTCCCGAATTAGGAGCTCACAGAATGTTTTAACATTCAGCCAGCCGTAGTTATAAAGCAGATTCCTGTCTTCGGGGATCCAAATTGGGCCGGTTTTTGTAAGCCGCCAGTAGATCTCCAGCAGTCCCCTACTCCCGACCATCATTTCAGTATTAATCTCCTCAGCTGTGCGGTCAGGCGAGCCGCATCCACCACCTCTCATAGTTCGGGCATTAATTAACTTACCATGTGTGTACTTTCGTCTAACCGCTCCACCCGCCGCCGCTGTACTGCCACCGAAATTCTGATCCGTCATCCTGTAGCCAGCAATGATGATATTATCACATCCCAAATGCCCCATGTTCTTGAATCGGGATCTCAACTGACCCCTGTTAGTCCAGCTCACTGCTCCGTGCATTGGTATTTGCGGCTTGCTCATGATCAGCTTTGATAAGGTTTGCCAACTCCTTCCACTCCCCGTTTCCCTCCACGGCTCTCCACTGACTATCGATTGTGCTGCCACGTCCTCTGCAGCCCCAATTGGCCAGCCAATCCGCTGCCTGATTCCCTTTTCTGTGAACATGGCTGATAATGCTGTAGTCAATGCGTTTGAGGAGGTCTGCAATTTCTTTAACAATACCCGCAGTCCGCCAACTTTTAGTAACCTTCTCCCATCCCTGCCGATTGTCAAGCCTCCGCAACATGTCCACAGCAAGTTGCGAGTCCCCTGTAATTTCCAACTTAGAATAGCCGTTCCTGATGGCTATCTGTAATCCTTGATGCAGGGCCCAAAACTCGGCCTCGTTATTGGTCATCTGGCCTCCCCAATCAGCAAAAATCCATCTGACTCGGTTGTTGCTGTCTCTAAAAATCCCCCCGAAACCAGCGTCGCCCGGGTTCCCCTTCGAGGCCCTATCGAAATTGAGTTTAACAAAGTGGTCACTTGGGTAGCTAAACTTTTCTGGGCTTTGAGTTCGCATATCATGGCGGGCCGAACATTTAAAGTGGACCATGTCAGGTTTTAGATTTATCTTATTTAGAATTTCTTGTTCTTCCGAATTTGCCTTCCAGTCATCACTCTCCCATTTATCAACTAAGATAGTCTCCCGCATACTTTCGACCACCCGATCCCAGATTACCTCTGGTTCTTTGGCAGAATTCTGAAATATCCTCCTATTTCGCTCCTTCCAGATCATCCAGATAATGAAGGCAGAGAGCAGATTCCAAGCCCTCTGGATCACCCTACAGCTAAAGGTTTCCTTACGCCAGTTGAAAATCAAATCATGAAATTCCCTGCTGTTAGTTCCTGGTTTGTTGAACAGTCGTTTAGCAAGCATCCAGAGTTTGTCTGTATACAGGCATCTAACCAACAGGTGATCTCTTGTCTCAGTATCATTGTTGCACAGGTAACATCGTGAAGGGCCATTGAATCCCTTTTTTTGGATGCGGTCCCAGGTTAAGATTTTATTTTTAGTTGCCAACCAAATAAACATTGTCACCTTCGGCCACCAGTTGCTCTCCCATATTGTTTTCCATTCCACATTTCCTTCTCCTCTGTCTTGAGGATCCATTAGATAATAAGCCTCTTTGGTTGTAAATGTCCCCTTCATAGAGTTCCCCCATCGGAGGATGTCTTTCCCCTGGCGAACTCTAATTTTTCTTGATCCCATTTCTTTCCTGTAACAATCTTGGAGGTCTGAGTTAAGCTCCCGAACCCATTCTGACGGGTCTTCCCAGACTCTCCATCCCTTCGATATATCATTTACTTTCCAATAGTACTTTACTCTAGTTCTATTTTCTTCAATTCTACCATGGATCTGGAGGAGGTTCTGAATGTTGTTCAAACTTTCACGTTGTTGCCACCTGTCATCCCAGAAGTTGGCCTCTGAGCCTCCCTGGATTTCCCAGAAGGTATGTTTGCCAATCAGATCACGGTTTTGAGAGGCTAATTCCCAAATAGCAGAGCCTTTGGGGATTTCATGTTGCCTGAGGATATCAACCTGAGACGCTGGCATTCTGTATTTTGTCCTCCATATAGTTTTCCAGAGATCATTTCCACCACTAAGCCATCTCCACCACAGCTTGGCCCCCAGGACCCTGTTAAGAGCTTCAGGGTCCCTCAAGCCTAATCCACCATTCTCTTTCCTTTCTGTTAGCTGACTCCACGAGACCAGGGCCCATTTTTTCTTCTGATCCGATCTGCTCCATATGAATTTCCTGATGATTTCCTTGATTTTAGCACAAACCCCAGCAGGGGTGGCCATAATCGAAAGAGGGTAGATAGGGATAGCTTGAAGGACCGACTTAGCAAGAACAACTCTGCTAGCAATGTTGAGCACTCTGAAGGCCCAATTTGCAACCTTGTTGCTTAGTTTGTCCAGCACTCCTTACTAGTTCTTCACCCTCTTAGAAGTGAAGTCTAGAACATTACCCAAATATTTAGTAGGTAATTCCCCCCTTTTGAATCCTAGAATTCTGATTAAGTGGGATTTGATCTGGTCTATTGTGTTGAAGATAAAGATGCAGGATTTGTCTTTATTGATTTCTAACCCAGAAGCCTCTGCAAACAAATCTAAAATTCTTCTGAGATGTCGGACTTCTCTTACCGTTGGTTCTCCAAACAACATTATGTCATCAACAAATTGTTGATGGGTTAGGGGCAAGTTGTTTCCCCAAATTTGCAACCCTTTAATTCTGTTTGCTGCTCGTTCTTGTTTGATAAAGCGACCTAGGCCCTCAGCGGCAAGAATAAATAAAAATGGAGACAAGGGGTCTCCCTGTCCAATACCTCTAGAGGCATTGAAAGTTTTTGAGGGGCTTCCATTAACCAGAATAGAAAAGTGAGGGGAGGAGATCAGGTTATGGATCCAAGCAATCCATCTTTGGTGAAAACCAAATCTCTCCAGGACAGTTTCCAAATATTTCCAACTTAACCTATCATAAGCTTTGGATAAGTCTAATTTAATCATCATTCCTTTCTGCTTTTTAACTTTTAAGGAGTGGATAACCTCCTGAGTTACAACAAGGCCGTCAAGTATCTGCCTGCCTTCCACAAAACTAGTTTGTTCAACTGAGATTAAATTGTCCAAGAGAGGTTTTAATCTTTTGGCAATCAGGGATGTAATCATTTTGTAAATAACATTACACAGAGCTATAGGTCTGAAGCCATTAGCCTCTTCTAGGTTATCTCCCTTAGGGATGAGGGCGTAAAAGGTAGAATTGAGAGCAGGCCATACCTTTTGGTTTATCCTGGATTCTTCCACTAAGTCCAGTATCTCTCTCCCCAAGAAGTGCCAGCCCGCTTGGTAAAAGTCCACTGTGAAACCATCCGGCCCAGGAGCTATCCCCTTTTTCATTGCCTTCACAACTTCCTCCAACTCTTCTAAGGTCACAGCCCTCATAAGAGCTTTGTTTTGATCCTCAGTGACCAAGTTGGGGATAGCTGAGTAGATCTCCTGAATGGCTCTCGTTCTGTCAACTTGCGGCTCTGCTAAAATCTCTTTATGGTGATCTATCAGGGTTTGTTCAATTTCGTTCTGCTCGACCACTCTATCCCCATTCTTGTTTTTGATCGATAGAATCCTATTTCCCTGCCTGTGCTTGATCATAGCCTGGTGGAAGAATTTAGTGTTTCTTTCCCCCTCCCTTAGCCACTTTATCCTGGATTTTTGACGCCACAAGATCTCCTCTTGCTTTCATCGTTCTTCTAATCTGCCAAGGATAACCCCCTCTTTGTAGATGCTTTCCTCAGTTCTACCTTCTAATATTATCTTCTGCTGAATATCCGCCAATTCCTCTTCTAGTTTTTGTTTATCTTCCAAGATGTTACCAAATTCCTCCTTGTTCCATCTTTTTATTTTTCCTTTCAACTCTTTCAACTTTAGTTGGAACGTGTGCATCCTACATCTGCCCTGGCTGGTGCATTTTCCCCACCAGTCCTCAACTTTCTTGATGAAATCAGGGTCCCTTAACCAAAAAGCTTCAAATCTGAAAGGCATTTTCCCCTGTATCTTCTTAATATCAATTTCTAATCGGATCGGCCAGTGGTCCGATCCCAAAGATGGAATGATCTTGGCCTCCACAAAAACATCCATATTCATGATGGCTTCCGAGACTAGGAATCGGTCCAGTCTAGATGCAATTTGGTTGCTACCTCCCCTTCTGTTGTTCCATGTGTAGATCCCATTGATAGTCTGGATATCCACAAGCCTGAGTTCCTCAATCATTTCGTTGAAACTATCCATGAAGTGATCCCTCCTCCTAAGCCCTCCTTTTTTCTCGTCCAAGGATTTGATCAGGTTGAAGTCCCCACCAATGATCCAAGCAGCTTCAGGCTAAAGTCTGCGGATGGATTTGAAGCTGTTTATGAACTGCTCCTTTCTCCCCGGGGAGGGTGGGCCGTAGACCCCTGAAATAACCACCTGTTGAATAGTTCCTACAATCCTACCCAGTCCAGTAAGGGTTCCATTCATGCTGGACCAGTTGTCTATGATGATTTCATTGGGGTTCCACAGGATTGCAATACCTCCTGCAGACCCTATTGCATCTTGCCCAATCACTTGATATGGAAGATTACTTTTTTCTATTATTTCTACGAGCTGTTGAACCAAAATTTTTGTTTCTTGTAGGATCATAATACTAGGTTTCTCCTTTTTCAACTTGTCCTTTATATGCCTCTGTTTACCTCTACTGTTCAAACCCCTAATATTCCAACTGATAACTATCATTTAAAACTTTTTGTATGAGGGAAAAATTACCTCCGACAGAGGTATCACTTTACCTGAGTTTATCAAAATCTCTCCCACTATCTGGATAGTTTCACTCATTGGTTTCCGGCCTCTTTTTCTGCTGTTTTTGCTAGAGCTGCCCATTCCTTTATCTTCACTGTCCTGCTCGCTTTCTGTCATAATTGGTTTGTCTGGGGGTTCTCCTTTTTTCTCTTTGTATTTCTGAAAGGCTTCTTTATATAGTTGTTTTTGTTTTTCAGGTATGAATCTGCTGTCCAGATACTTCCATTCCTGGAGTAAATTTTTCATGATTTTCTCCTCTTCACCTTCATTTTCTGTCGGGTTTTCCACTTCCATCCTAGATGCCAGTTCTGTTTCTATTTCCTTTTCCTCCGGTTGTTCTCTGCTTTTTTTCTTTAAATCTGTTTCTTTTCCTTTTTCCTCTCCACCTATGTCCATAGGGTTATTCTCTGGGTCCTCATCGTCTTCCAAGTTTACTTCATATTCTTCATTTTCACTCTGCAGTGCCTGAAATTGATTTCGATTGCTTGTTTGACTGGATTTCTTCTGCGATTGGGTCTTCAGTCCTTCTTTGTTCTGTTTCCTCCTCCTTACAACCTGTTGAAAGCCTCCCTCCATTCTCACAGTATTTCTCTGATGGGCTGCCTGGATTTTCTTGGACTCTTCCTCTTTATTCAGAGGGCATTGCCAGTATAAGTGGCCATATTCGTGGCAGATGCGGCAACGGAAAGGGATATGCTCGTAATCGATTGGCTGTTTCCATATTGTATCATGATACTCTACTTCGACATTGTCTGGGAGAGGATCTACCAGATTTATGTAAACACATATTCTCGCATAAGAATTATACTTACCTCGTTTCGTAGCCTCTACAGTTTTAACAAAGCTCCCAATCGTGTTGCAGATCCCCTCCAGGATTTCAGGGTCCTAGAACTCATCAGGTAGCCCAAACAATCTAACCCAGACTGGTGCATCGAGCATTGTTTCCTTTTCCAGGTTGTATCGCTCTTCCCAAAATTTCATGAATAGGCCAGCATTGTTCAGGAAATATGGTCCCTCCTCAAAGATCTTGTTCTTATCTTCCAGGTTGGAAAAGATTGCTGTGAAAAAACCTTGGGCTCCAAGTTTGAGGTCTACCTGTCCCCTAGGTTTCCATCTCTGATCGATCCATCTATACAGTTCCCGCTCAGAAGGCCAATACCCAACGAACTGACATATTAAGGCATGGTCTTTCATGTAACAGTTATATTCCTCCAATTTGTTGTTTGGAACGACATACCTTGGCTGTTCTTGAGCCCTGGGTAGGCATTTTCCTCTCATCCTTTTCTGCCATAGGTTGCCCATCACTGGGGCATGATTTTCCTTCCCATTATGTTGATCTCCTCCTGTGCTTGTCTCACCTATTACCACATTTCTGAAGGAGGGGGTCTCTCCCCCCCCCATTGGTTCTCCCATTCCGTTCAGGGCAGTTTCTAATGTTTAGAATATGGTTTGCCGTTGATATCACCTAATACCGAACTTACCTGCCAACAGAGATTCGTTGACCGACTGAATACCTGCTGCTCCCCTTTCTGCGTCGATCAGTCTGCTACAGCGGGACCTCCCGCATACGGCGCTGGCCTGACAGCTGCGACTCTGCAACCTTGCAAACCCTACGATCTCTACATGCCTTTACACAAGGTTTATTAAACAATTTAAATATGGATTTCATAAAGGAAACCCCATCAGGTGTTCATGCTTCTTTCAACATAGTATTCCACCCTATTTCCTATTTTCACAGTTAATGCACCATAATTTTATTAAAACCCATACAAATACAAATTCTCACCCATAATATACAAAATCCACACTATTTAGTATTATAATATTTACAAGGAAACAACCACACTTGATTGTTTCAATCCTCCTCTCACTCATTCATCCTCTCTTTCCATCTGAATCTAACTCATGACTAACTTCTAACTAACCTCTCTAATTATGCAAAAAGATCATAATTTATACAAGAATGTATTCATGAACCAGAATTAGTTCACATCTAGAAATACCTCTCTCTCCTAAAGAATCTCTTTACTCCACTCTTTTCTCAACCAAATGCTAATTTAAGCTTTCAAATCCCTCATATCCTATTCAAACCAAATAATCCAACTGCTTGGCCTAATCTCCACACAGGGAGGATCAATCAGCCCCTTATACCCTTTTCTCATATTTGACAACAAATAAAACACTCTCATACATCTAAATAAGTAAAGTTAACTAATCTCTTGTCTTCCAACCCTTTGTTAGTCACAACATCTGATCATACCATCACATTGTTGACTAGGTCTAAATGCTCCTGCATCAGTGAACAAGGTCAAGATTTATCAAAATAGGCTCAATATCAACATATGTCTTAATTTTGTGATCGAAAATCAATCAGTCGATGCTAGGAATTTATTTGTAGGAACAAGAAAAAAATACCACAAAATATTATAAATAGGGTCGCATAGATTCAAAATTCTTTAGGAGAATATGAGGCACCTATATGAACATTATCCATGATCCCATATTTTATCAAGATATCAATTGTGATGGTTGTGGATATGTTCCTTAAATTCCCTTCAAATGAAACATCATGGATCAAAATTGGAGTTTTAGGGTTATTGATTATCTTAGGTAAATTATTTGTTTCAATTTGACTCTCAAATTTCTCAATCTTAGGGAGAAAATAATAACAATGATGACTATCATCCCATCGAATTTATCATAAAGACATAATCTCCATGATACTTTCATCAGTCGGAAAAATATCATCACGTGGATTAAGAGATGTGGTGGAAATGAGATAAGAGGATTGAGAGTATTGATATAATACCATACTCATTTGGTCATTGGCATTAGAGGTGGTTGTAGAGCAAGATTTTGTTTCTTCCTAAGATAATTCAATCTGTTATGAAACTAGCTCAAGAAAAGATAGAAAAGATAGATCAACGCCTTAGAATTCATCCTCTTCGAGAGGGCAACCTCCTTTACATTACATAAATGAACAATTCTTCGATGATACAAATGAAAAACCTCCTTTCTATATATAGGAGTCTAAGGGGTCATAACATAATCAGAGCCGACATAACAATAATAATCTAAGGGCACA
>APFE030820927.1:37703-63583 GCA_000404065.3 Pinus taeda | reverse complement strand
TATGAAAAACTAACTGAGCATCTTCTAAAACTCAACTTCAATCATTTTGATCTTGATGATGCAACTTTATTTGTCAAGAAAGTTGGCAAAACAGTTGTATATCTTGTGGTATATGTAGAGGATCTTTTAATGACAGGGAACAATGAAAGCTATATTGCATCCATAAAGAAAGAATTAGGAAAAAGTTTTGAAATGACTGATTTGGGCTATGTTCATTACTATCTTGGCATTGAAGTAACCCAACATCCAAAATCCATATTTCTTTCTCAAAAGAAATACATTGGAGATTTGTTAAACAGATTTGGCATGACAGAGTGCAATCCTCTTTTTGCTCCAATGGAACAAAACTTAAAGCTCAGATCTATTAAAGGAAAGGAATTTGAGGATGCAACAAAATATAGACAGCTTGTTGGAAGTCTCATCTACCTCACTACTACTAGAGCAGACATTTCATTTGCTGTTGGAATCCTCTCCAGGTTTATGCAAAAGCCTTGTGAGGGACATTGGTCTACTGCGAAAAGAGTTCTAAGATACTTGAAGGGAACTCAAGACCTTGGAATCAAGTATACACAGGTGGACGACTTCAGCTTGATTGGCTCTCATTGAGACTTCAATGGAGACAAAGAAACTGGGGTATCTACTTCACGATACGCTATGAGTCTTGGATTAGGAGCTCTCTCCTGGAGATCACGCAAACAATCATTTCCAGCAGATTCCACAACAGAAGCAGAATACGTGGCAGCAGGTGAAGCAATGAAAGAAATTGTGTGGCTTAGGAAAATTCTTCAAGTTTTGCAGGTAAAACAAATACATCTTTCATCTTTCATCTTTCTTTCATTTCCTTTCTATCTTTCAGAAGTGTCCTGATGATGGACCCCCATTGGGGTTCGAAACGTCGACAGACTGAACTGGAAACTGTGGATAATCCGGAACATGAAGCTACAAGAAACTCCCACAGCTTGAAAACCAACCAAACAAATACAATCAACTCCACTCATGATTGACAACACCTCTGCAATAAAGTTGGCCAAGAACCCAAATTTCCATGATCGAACAAAGCATATCAATACTAAATATCATTTGATTCGACATCATGTTGAGGCCAAAACAATCCATCTACGTCATTGTTCCACAAATGAGCAAATTGCAGACATCTTCACCAAAGCACTTGGAAAAGAAAAATTTGAACGATTCATAATAATACTTGGACTCACCAACATCCCTTCAGATTAAGGGGGAAATGTTGACACCTAATCTTCATGATTGGGGGAATTTGTGTAAATAAATAAATTAGGAATATGAACATCAAGAGATGAACTGAATAATCACTCCTAATATATAACAATAACCTACCTATGGAATAAAAGACGCATCAGTGTTCTGCCCAAAGTAGAGTTACTCCTGCCTGACAATAGGTTTATTTCTCTTGATAGTCGGATTCAGAAATATTGACAAACTCTTCAATCTACATAAATCAATTATCACTAGAATAAAAACTAAAGAGTCGAAGTATCAAACTTGAAAGGGCTACCAAATCTGTCGAATTGAATCCCTTGTAATAAAAAATGGTCTGCAGAATCGTTAAGTTTGAAAATGGATTTGGCAAATTGTTTAAAACGACCGTTGCATTGGCGTAGTGCTATCTCTGCGCCCGACCGGTACTGGATAATGCGGGCCTGCGGCCTTCAAAATGACAATTTTTATCAATCCAATTGCAATTTTCCATCAGAGACAGCAGATCCGCAAATTATAATGGCACAATAGTAGCGTACTACCAACCATAGCGACGGAATCACGAGCAACCAAAGTCACAATATTCGCCACGATACAACACCGCTGCAGTTGGCTTCTACAGCGGCCTTGATTTCGTTGATTATGGCGATGGCGATGGCGATGGCGCTGGCTCTAAGTTTGAGGTTTGGAGTATCCTCCAGCTCACCGGGATCGTTTGACGTTCCCGTCAGTAACAGAGATGCATCGCAACCCTTTTCAGAAAAGAGTAACAGTATTAGATTCATAGCATTTAGAAAACTGTAACATGTAAAGGGTTGCAATATTGAAACAATCAACCATTCTAATTCATATTCAGATCTGATGTTTTATAACTACGGGAAAGTTGAAGGATATATAACGTGGTTTTATTTATACGAATGTTTTATATTTTGCCTCGGAAAAACTATTCTTGATATTTTTGCCTCAAAAAAAGTCTTCTTTCTTTATTCGATGGGTGATATTCATAATGAATAATGAGGATTTTAAGTGTATAGGGTCGATTAGCAACATAGATACATGCGTATCTTCCAAATCAGGATAAATGTATAATTTCGAAATCTGTGATTCGATGGGTGATATTCATAATGAATAATGAGGATTTTAAGTGTACAGGGTCGATCAGCAACATAGATACATACCTATCTTCCAAATCAGGGTAAATGCATAATTTCGAAATCTGCAATCTATCTGGAATAGATATAATTCCAGATAGAAACATGTACAAATTTAACAGAAATTTGTATAGATATTTACGATAAATTTAACATGTATAGATATTTGGTATAATTTTTTCAATAAATTTAACATGTATAGATATTTTTGTATAATTTTTTGAATAAATATAAGTATGTATAAAAAAGACTCAAATAGATATACACATTTATAAATTTAACACAACTTTGTATAGATATTTACAATAAATTTTATATGTATTGAGATTTTGCATAAATAAAAGGGTGGAGAAAATCAAATATAACAAACATATATATATTCTTAAAGTTTAAATCTATAATCTGCATCATAATAATTGAAATTTATAATCAAAATAATAATAATTAAAAAGAATTAGTAAATTTAATAAATTAGTTAAGATTAAGAATTATTTCTGTCATATATTTATATATAATTAATTTTGAATATAAAATAAGAATTCATTTTTATAACTATTCAAATAAAGTAAAATTTTTTAATATATAATTTCGTAATATTAATTTAATTTTACATAATTTTCTATTTTTTAATTATATTTTAAATAAATAAAATAAAAATACAATAAAAATATATTTATGAAATTTTATTAAAAGAAAAATATGCATCTTAGATATTATTATTATAATATTTTAAAATAAAAAGCAAATATTGTGTAATTTACTTTTAAATAGTTGTAATTTATCACGAGGAACTAAACTTTCCTTCCATTCTCGGCCATTAATATTTTTTTTTACATCCCATGAAAATGAGAAGTTATGATAGAAGCAAAAAACAATTTTATTTATGAATTTTATTAAATTTTTGGGAAATTATTGATAATATATAAAATATATATTAAAATATAATTTAATTTAATTATATTAAAAGATGTGATTATTAAAAATAGTATAATTGAAATTTTTTTAAATATATTGAAATTTAAAATAAATTTGACATCAATTTTTTTGGGAAAATTTATGATAACTATTAATAATAGGAACAATTATTAGAGGTTGTTATGGCTGAATTGAAGGTGACTTATCACTGTTATTTGAGGAAAAGGGTGATATTATCACTGTTATTTTAGGAAAACCACGTTTTAAGAGGATAGGCTTTCAACCCTCGGAAGTGCCTCTAGATCTTGTGTCATTAACCTATACCCAAATACCTTTGGTGTTGGGGTGTTAACAAATTCCCTTATCTTTTAAAAAGGATGAACTCTTAGCCAAATAAAAAACACTTTTAAATCACATTCAAAACTCATAATCTATCTCAACTCTTATATCTACAATTTAATAACATTTTTAATAAACCTAAACCTATACATACCTACAAAATACACTTTAGATTATAATAAAGCTATTTCATACTCAAGTGTATAAATTTTCACTAATAAAAAAAAATCGCCAAAGACTAATTGAAAACATTATATCATTCTATAAATAAGTTTGGGAGAAGGATTAAAAGGATGAACATACTTTAAATTTAAAAGCACGATCCAATATATCTACTATACTAAGTGAATCCGCTATATCGTTTTTAGAACAAAAGCAAGGCTCATAACCTAAAAAACCTAAACAAAAGAGACAAAACCTAAATAAAATCTTGAGGCTCATGTTGGTCCCAGATGCACAGGAAACAAAAAAACACACAGCAGAATATCAAGCACATATGAAACAGTTTTTAACGTGGTTCACCCAACCAATCTGAGCTACATCCACCAAACATAGGCATCAAGAATTTATTAATCAAACAGGAGATTACATAATGAAAACCTCATAAAACTCTCACACTCTTAGCAAACCATCCGAATGGTTGCCTGTTATATAGCATAGAGAATCTAACAACCTCATTAACTCCCTCACATCAAATATAGGAGGCATTAACTCCCTCCCAACAAACTGGAGTTAATCTAGGACCTGAATCCTATTGTTGTCATCAGCTGAGATTTTTCCTATTTTGCTCCAAACAGAAAATCTCAACAATCTCCACCTTGACAACAATTCGCCTGATGCCCTGTTATTATTATTTTATATTTTCTGCAAGCCAAGAGAAGCCAAACACCAGCGTAGCTTCTCCAATAAAACTGGTTTCGTGAACATGTCTGCACAGTTCTCCTTTGTATGCACCTTTTCAAGAGAGACTCCACTTTCAGTGATAACCTGTCTTACAAAATGATATTTGATTGGAATATGCTTTGACTTACTATGATAGGCCGGATTTTTAGCCAAAATGTATTGCACTTTGACTGTCACAAAGTAACCTGATGTTATCCTGTAACCTACCAAACTCACCAAGCAAACCTTTCAACCAAACCGCCTCTTTGCAAGCATGAGAAGCAGCAATGTATTCTGCTTCAGTAGTGGACAAAGCAACAATGTTATGTAGCTTTGACATCCAGCTTATAGCTCCACTCACCTGCAAGAGTAAAGACATACCTTGAAGTTGACCTTCTCTTATCCAAATCACCTGCAAAATCGGAATCAACATATCTGCAAACAAATTCACTACTCTTATTGTAAGTGATACAATAACTACTTGTGCCTCTCAAATACCGAAGCACCCATTTCACTGCTGACCGGTGTTCTTTACCCGGATTTGCCATGTACCTGCTGACAACCCCAACTACATGTGAAATATCTGGTCGAGTACAAAACATCGCATACATTAAACACCCTACTACATTGGCATATGGAATTCGAGACATATAATCCTTTTCTTCATCTGTATTAGGACATAAACTCGAAGAAAGCTTAAAATGGGAAGCTAAAGGGATTGAAACAGGCTTCACATTATCCATACCAAACCTCAAAAGTATTTTCTCAATATACTTTTGTTGTGATAGCCATAGCTTACCATTGCTCCTGTCTCTGAAAATCTCCATGCCCAAAATCTGTCTTGCTGCTTCTAGATCTTTCATATCAAATGTCCTTGCCATCTGAGCCTTTAACCTGTTGATCTCCTCTATGCTTTTGCTTGCTAAAAGCATATCGTCAACATACAATACTAAGATAATGAATATGCCATTTTTGAATTGTTTGAAATACACACAATGATCATATTCACTTCTAACATATTTCTGACTCAACATGAAAGAATTAAACTTCTTATACCACTGCCGAGGCGACTGCTTCAGGCCATATAATGACTTCTTGAGCCTGCAGACAAATTTCTCATTGTGATGCTGAACAAACCCTTCCGGTTGTTCCATATATATTTCTCATCTAAGTCTCCATGTAGAAATGCAGTCTTAACATCTAATTGTTGCAACTCCAAATCAAACAAAGCCACTAATGCTAACACAATTCTAATTGAAACAATTTTAACCATTGGTGAAAAAATCTCATGAAAGTCAATACCGGCTTTCTGAGAAAACCCTTTTGCAACCAGTCTCGCTTTGTACCTTCTGTATCATTCACACTCTTTTCAGCTTGAAGACCCATTTACACCCCACAGTTTTCCTGTGTTTCGGAAGCTTCACGAGATCCCATGTGCCATTCTTGCTCAAGGCCATCTTTTCGTCCTTCATGGCTGCTTTCCACTTGTCACTTTTTGAATCTTCTATTGCTTCCTGATAGCACAGAGGTTCATTGTCATTATTAGTAAATGCAACAAAAGTGACATAATCATCATACCTTCTCGGTGGCCATTTGATTCTGGTCGACCTCCTTAAGGATGTTTCTGGCGCTTCCTCAATTGGCTGACTACCACCTGTAGGAACTTCTTGCCAATCAGTATCTGAGACTTGTTCATGATCTAAACCTGAACCCTGTTCATATTCTGTTTCTGAAACCTATTCATGACTAGTATCTGAACTATGGTCATCATGACTATCGTTAGAAATGCTATCAAACTGAATGTGCTGAAAGTCAGATACATCATCCTGTTTCAATCGACTATCTACATCTAACTGGACAAGAGAGGATTCATTAAACTTTACATCTCTGTTGATGATGATTTTTCGGGTAGTAGGATCCCACAATCTATATCCTTTGTTCCAACACCATACCCAACAAAGATATACCTTTTAGACTTTGGATCTAACTTAGTTCGCTGATGTTTAGGCACTAGAGCATATGCATCACAACCAAACACTCTGAGTTTAGAATAGTCACAAGGGTGTCCTTTCCATACCTCTTGCGAAATCTTGTAGTCTATCGTCGTCGATGGAGACTGATTTATCACATAACAAGTTGTTTCCACTGCTTCCGTCCACAACTCCTTTTCCAACCCGGCATTACTCAGCATACTCCTTGCTCTCTCTAGAAGAGTCATGTTCATGCGTTCAGCAACTCCATTTTGCTGAGGAGTATAAACCGTGGTCTTATGTCTCTCAATCCCTGCATCCTTGCAATAACTGTCAAACTCCTTGAAAGTAAACTCACCACCATTGTCAGTTCTTAAACATTTTATTGTTCTACCAGTGTTGTTTTCTACCAATGCTCTAAACTGCTTGAAAACTGAAAAAACATCAGACTTCCTTTTCAACATGTAGACCCACACTTTCCTAGAAAAGTCATCAATAAATGATACAAAATATGACGAGCCACCATATGAGGTTGTAGGGGCTGGACCCCAGACATCTGAATGGATATAGTCGAGTATTCCTTTACTAGTATGTTTGTCTGTTTTAAACTTTTGTTTACTTTGTTTTCCAAACAGACAATGCTTACAGAAATCTAACTTTCCAGACTTTAGATTTGGAAGTAACTTGCGATCAACCAAAAATTTTAACCCTCTTTCACTCATATGCCTCAATCTTTGATGCCATAAGTGAATGGAACTACTATCATGTTCAGACACCGTAGACACATAATCTGAACCTGTACTTCCTTCTAACTGAAATAGATTTCCTACCTTCTTAGCTTTCATAACTAGTAAAATGCCTTTGTAAATTTTCATTACTCCACCTTGAATTATAGTTTTATATCCATTTGAATCAAGTGCTCCTAATGAAATCAAAATTTTCCTTAAATCAGTTACATGCCTCACATCAGTTAATATTCTATTATCCCATCAAACATTTGTAGTTGTATGCTCCCAATCCCCACAATATTACATGTTACATCATTACCCATGTACGCAACTCCATCATTAATTGATTTATATGTCTTAAACCATTTTTTATGGATACACATGTGGTTTGATGCACCAGAATCTAACAACCAATGTTGATCATGATTTGACACATTAACTGATAATATTTCATCACTCGTACCTGAACCAGATGCCGAACCTGTATCTGTCGTATTTGCCTCCTTCTTCTCTGTCGAAGAATCTATTTTTGAAGTTTGTTGTTGTCGCTTCCAGTAGTCCTTCTTTAAATGGCTCGATTTGCCACAAAACCAACATTTTAGCTTACTCTTCTTCCCTTTCGACTTTGAACGTGAGTCGCTCGGCTTCCTGGGGGTCTTTCTTTCGAACGACCTCTAACCATCATAGCTTCTGATGTAGAGGTTTCAGAATGTGACCTCCTCCTTGTTTCTTCCGATAATAAGGATGCAACTACATCATCAAACTCAATAGTTTCTGATGAACTAAGACTTATAGAAGTAACAAAATGATCCCATGACTCGGGCAACGAGCACAATAAAGTAATAGCTTTATCCTTAGATTGAATTTTTACTTCTATACTTTGTAATTGCACAAGAAGAGTATTGAAAGCATTTAAATGATCAGCAATTGATGTACCTTCCTTCATCCGCAAACTGTACAATTGTCGCTTCAAGAGAATCTTATTGGTTAAGGATTTGGTCATGTACAGTTTCTCCAGTTCGTCCACAAACCAGTAGCTATTGTCTCTGACACGATATTAAACAGGACATCATCAGCTAGACACAGTCGAATAACACTTATCGCTCTTTCATCCATCTCGGCCCACTCATTATCTGTGATGTTGGAAGGCTGTTTGGATTTGCCCAATAACGCCTTTGCCACAACATGTTGGACAAGCAAATCATACATCTTCACCTTCCAGATCTCGAAATTATTTTTTCCATTAAACTTCTCAATTTCAAACCGCGAACTTTGAGTTTTTGCCATCTTGTATCAGCAAAAACACAATAATCTCCAAAATCCAACTTTTAAATACCAGCAATAAAAAAAACTGCCTATGCCATATAGCCTTTGCTTTCAAAAAACAAAATTTTTGCTGTGTGAATTGCAAATATTTAAAAAACCACCGCCCAAATATTTAAAAAATAAATTTGCTTGCTTCTGACCCAAATAATCTACCACTTTACATAACACCTATGGACGCTATAAAGGTTCAGCACAAATAAGGCGTTCAAGCACATTCCAATATCAGTTGCCATATTCACGCTTTGAAGAACCGGCGGATATATACTATTCCAAACCAGAACTGAAATAGATTTGAACGACAGTGGAAGAACAGGAGAATATTATATATTGAATTGAACTTGACACGGTTGAAATCAAAATACAAATGGTGGCTTAGTTAAAGAATTACAACCCAAATATATGTCGACTCTCCTATTGCATATATCCAGTGAACAACATGCCATTTTCCATGACACAGTTGATAAGACGGGCAAAGAAGCTCCAAATGCCCAAGGGCAACAATGTGGGTGATGCCGTCCAGGAGAGCACGTGAGAGGCCGGCCACCAGTGATTTGTAATGGGTAGTATTATTGTTCGTTGTAAACCATCAGCCGAAAACCAATACACTCCGTAGTACTGTATGTCTATGCGCTGGCCTTCATAGCAAACAGCACGCACTCGCAAGGTTTACACAACCAGCGCTCCACCTCCAGCACGCGCTCCAATACACCACGCAGGTCCGCGCAGCATACAACAATCTTCAGGTGTCATACAGACCTCCATGCACCAATGTTGTCATTAGCTTCCCGCCTTTACTCGCATCAGAACCACTTCAGTTCTATGCAGCTTACGCACTCCATTTCTACGCACAAAACAACCTCCGTCCGTTGCTCCATTCAACGCACCATCACTCCAACATCGCTCTGATACCAATTGTTAGAGATCATATGCACAAAAAACATAAAAGCATATACACAGCTATTAAAAACATGCACAAGAAACACAAAAATTTAACGTGGTTCACCCAACCAATCTGGGCTACGTCCACCAAACATAGGCATCGACAATTCTTTATTAATCAAACAGGAGATTACATAATTAATCAAATCATTACAAACTCTCACACCAAAAAAAATCTGTATGGATACCTGTTTTATAGCAAGTAGAATCTAACTGCCTCATAAATCCTCTCACATCAAATTTAGGATGCATTAACTCCCTCCCAACAACCTGGAGCTAATCTAGCAACAAATTCCTATTGTTGTCACCTACTGAGATTTTTGCCTATTTTACATAAAACAGAAAATCTCAACATCTTGAACTAAATCATGCACAAAAATTGTAACAGGTCGGTTTTGAGGTTTTGTAAGGTAATTTCAAGGAGAGATTTCTTTGAGTGGAGTGTCCATGTCAGGATCCAATTATGCCTCAGATTGCAACATTCATGAAGTTGAAAATAATTTCATTCGCACTTAAATCTCGATTGGCAATTAGTAGCAATGATGAATTCCTCACAAGAATAGCAGGGAATTGAATACGATGGTGACATCTGCATATAATTCTAATTCCGTAATATGATGTTGTAACATATGAAGAAAAATAGACACGGATTTAACCTGCAACAGGATGCCCATCTATTGCAGTTACAATCAGAAGAAGCAACTCAGCTACACATAGGGAACATGTAGTCCCTAAAAGAGTGCTTTAGTACATCATAGTAAATTTGTCAAAGATATCTAATATTTTATGTGTGAAACCAACAGAAAACAAGGATAATTTATATTGCAAATAACCTTTGACTTCATAAATAG
Organism: Pinus taeda; assembly: GCA_000404065.3. Classification (NCBI taxonomy): domain Eukaryota; kingdom Viridiplantae; phylum Streptophyta; class Pinopsida; order Pinales; family Pinaceae; genus Pinus; species Pinus taeda. The sequence continues at coordinate 53,249 of APFE030820927.1, read as the reverse complement.
TATATATATAACCATAAACGAGTAACAAGCATACAGTTTAACTGTTATCTCAGAAGCATTTAATATTTAACCATGACACTTAATGATTCTATAACAAGTACAAATAACAAATTAAGCATTTTGAGAATCGTAGTTTAAAGAAGCGATGTTTTCTCTTGGAAAATAATAGAAATTTCTGCGGGATTTTAACAAAATGTTGCGGAAATTTTTGGAAATCCAGGTTATAGTTTTTAAGCCCCAGGATTTTGGGTGCCATAGGGGTTTTTGATGCTAAATCCATTTCCACCATCAAAAAAAAATTCGAACACTCGCATGATGGGATTTTTTGAAAGAAAAATGGTCGGATTCCATTGAGAAATGATTGTCCGGACAAAATTGTCACCTCGCTAGACAACAACTTTTTAGAATATGGTTGAATAACTTATCTATACATTAATTCAAACCAAGCAAACTGGAGAAGACCAAGTGATTTCCATCCAACTATAAGTAGTCCGCCTTTGGACACCACCCCCTAGCTAGGCTATAAAGTCTCTAAAACTCAACCTAACAAGTCCATGCACTACCAATATTTCTAGAAGATAGAGCAATTCTTAGGCACTCACTTTACCTACCCCACATAGCACAAGAATGACTTCCTTCTCTTTACTGTGGACATAGAAAGGTCCAATATCTCAAACTCATGTTTATTTTCTTAGTTTATTAGCTCTTTTAATAAGCATGAAGACCCATTTCCATGGTTGGTTTGATCTAAATGATAATAGTTCTCTTTTTTGTGCCTTCTATCACTCTAAAACTTATTCCTCTCAATATCTCAAACTCATGTTTATTTTCTTAGTTTATTAGCTCTTTTAATAGGCATGAAAACCCATTTCCATGGTTGGTTTGATCTAAATGATAATAGTTCTCTTTTTTGTGCCTTCTATCACTCTAAAACTTCTTCCTCTCATTTTTATTTCCTGCCTTCTATCACTTTAAAACTTCTTTCTCTCATTTTTCTTTCAGCCCTCTCCCTTCCATTTGAATTTTTCCATGCATAAATGACACCAAAAAATAATTCCCCCATTACTTATTTTTGTTCCAAGAATGTACAAGAGACACGTTGCTAGAGTATAGGAGAGATGGCTTGATTCTAGGAAATTATTTTCTTGCTATTCTTTTATCCCTTTTAATTTATACAATAGGCTCTCAAATGAAGGTTGTAAGGTAATATAGGTGGAAAAGATACACGATTTTTAAATATGAAGAAATCTATCAAGTCCTCTCACCTTTCCCCACTTGTTGTATCATAGGCCCTATATGTGCTCATGGTTTGTTGGTCTTCGTCACTATTTTGTTATTAACTACAAAAGTAAAAATACGTACATTATTCACAAAGACACAATTTATCTATCTGACGGTGATTAGTACAACATGAATAATGCAGTGGCATGACGAGGTGGTGTGTGATGTCTCATCAAGAAGTATGGATCCATCATTTCTATTAAACGATTTCCTTTTGTGCGAACATACAAATATCTGGAATTTGGAAGTTAGGGTCGTTGACCATGCTAAATAGCACTGATCCAGATCAATTTAGTGCTTAAAATTCAAAGTGTGTGACAGAGATCGAAACCTAAAATATTAGATAGATCTCGGTGATCTAAATCCAATGCAACTTGAATCGTTCAAAACCGATATCTATGCTCTTGATATCGCGTTCTGATTGAATTCCCAAATAGGGAAAATTTGGCAAAATTGACAGGTGACTGGACATTTTGGGCCAAGGGAAGGCTGTCACATGGCTTCTCTGGATTGGTCCAAAAATTTTAATTTTCATGGCTCAAAATTTTTCTAATGTGGTTATGGTTCGAATTTTTTATTCATTTTGGGTTCCTGACTATGTGAATTGGACCAATGAGGGAGGCCACTTGGGCCAATGAGAGGCAGTCACGTGGCCTCCAAAGGTTGGTCTAAAATTTTGTTAAGGGGGTGAAGCACCCCATTGGAGTCGAACCTGCGACCTCTACTAAGCAACACAAGGCCATAACCAACACACCATCAAATGTTTCTTAACCAAAGAAGGATCGTGGATGTATTTAAACCTTAACGAATTTCATATTGGTGGTTGGGGTCATGGCTAAGCCCCAGCCTTGGTCCCCGTGCCCTCGAAACCAAGGGGTGGGACCAAGGGCTAGGGCTTAACCCTTGCCCCATGGTCACAACCCTCCCACAAAGCATGCATCAGACCCATCGCAAACAACTGTGGCAGAGTAAATTTGAAGGGCCAACCCCAAGGCACCAACCATGGGTCACATGAAGCTCAACAGAACCTAGGCAAAGAGAAGAGGGGGGCTAGCCCCTAGAGGACCATCCCCAAGCCATGTGTGGCCCATGTAACTGCAGGCGAAGATAAACGGAGAGGCCAACCCTAGGTGCTTACAGTGGGAACCAGCCCTAGGCAACATGGGCCTTCAAATGACTACAGGCTAGTTTAAGATTGGGGGTGCGGATTTTGGCACTAACCTGAGTTCTATGGGCGCATAATGTGACCACATGTTTTTCCATTGGGGGCCCCAGTTGGCGGGGTCAGGAAGTTGCAGAAATTTCTCTATAGATCAACTAGCTCTGATACCATGTAGAAATTCTTACTGTAGATTAACCTGATAATGCAATATAACTAAAGCAAAATACTTTAATCTACTTCTACAATAAATTAGAGGAAGCTTAAAATATTTGAGCAAGATCAAGAGGCACACATATAACCAGAGAAGAAGAATCAATACACATGAAACACAGAAAATACTCAGGGGAAAGCCTCAACTAAAAACCCCACTGTCTGTAGGTGTAAATACATCAATATTACACAAAGCCTTAGCTCTCACAGCTAGCCAGCTCTCAGTACAATCCTCCTGGATGCTCACAGGCAAACAAGGCTTCTCACAAACCTTCTCCTTTGTCATCCAAGCCTCCTATTTCCTTGCGCAGTTTCTCCTGGGTGATCCTCTTATTACCAAGCGTAACATTGATCACTCGTACTAATCTCACACCTTGTAAAACTGCGCAATCCTCTAGGAACCTTCTTGCTTCTGCATGCATGAGTTTCCTTTATAGGAGAAAACATGTAACTGATAGTACATTGTCCTTATCTTTAATATCAACTACGTCTTTCTCAGAATAAACATGCATGAGTTACTGATGAGAGAATCTTCAGTTATTTGGAGTACACTAGTTGGATGCATGCATGCATTAACTGACTGAACTCACAATTAGTTCCTCAAATAGTTTGGAACTAATTTAACTCGACTTAACTCAGTAAACTGAGCTAACTAATTACAACTCAATCTTATCTCCTTAATTAAGGGTTAATCTCCTTAATTTAAGGGATAACTGTTGCATGACTTCACAAAGACTTCTAACTTGAATTTCTCCAACTAATTAACTCAAGATGAATTAATTAATTATTTTTCAAGTAGCTGGTGAGACTAAATTCAAATTATATTCACAATTTTAATTCAAGGACAAATTAAAATTGGAATATTCTGGATTCTATTTTTATCATTTATTGTTGCTATTTTCAACACTCCCTCTTAACAAGAAAGGAATTCAACTCAATCTCGATCCTGAACCTTTGAATGTTCTGCATGCAACACTTCTCTCTAGTGTTGTTGCTCCAGCAACTTCAGAAACAAAAAAACATCCAACCTGAATTAGTATGATGCATATGTCATCAAAGTTTCTAACTTCTATTGCCTCTGTCAACTGAAAACTTTGCTCTTCTGCTGACTCAACCTTTCTGCATTGTTGTCAATCCTTCTCTGCGCTCTTTAGTATCTCACTACTCTAGCCTCTGTCACTTTGATATTTGACTACATCAATCCCACTTATTCCTCCTGCTACTATGTACTTTGGGCTCCCGTAGCAAAGTACGATCCATGAGATAAAACTTCTCAATGGACCCTGCCCAATTTCAACCTTCTTAAGATTATCACTTCACATCATCCCACCTCATGCCTAGATGTATGGTTGCATATGATCCCTCTGCCCACTTGGCTCGAAATTTCCCCCTACTGGAGGTCTCCACATGAGTGGATTCCTCCACTCGGTCTCCTCTCAGCATTTCCGAATGTGGCTCCTCCACAATTGTTTGAGACTTCTTCTAGGACTGCATGTTGAGAGGTAATTTACCCTCCCTCTCAACCACCAAGTCTCTAACATTTTCCTTGCTCCTCAAGGATTTGCATGCATCTTGAACCTCAAGAGCATACAGTTTCTTGACTTGTGAACTGATCTGTTTCACCTATCTCATGGTGATGTGTCTAAGGAACACCTTTCCTTTACTCAAGACAACATCGTAGCCTCTTTCCTCGAACATCGCGACCGATACCAAGTTCTTATTCATTCCAGGCACATACTTCACATTTTTCAAGGTGATCGGAGCTCCATGCTCCCTCTGAAAAGAAACCATGCCCACTCCTGAAACACTAATCCTTTCATTGTCACCGATATCTATGCACATCCTGAAGTCTTCTCCTCCAAGGCACTGAATAAAATTTTCTCGCCAGTCATGTAGAATGAGGCTCCACTGTCAAGAATCCAACCACAACCCATCATCGATGACACCATCCATGTGATGAGGGTAAAGTCCATTTCGAACTGAGAGGCTAATGCCTCACCTTTTGATCCATTCGAGGATCCCTTCTTGGAATTCTTCGATGGGAAATTAGTCGCATAATGTCCCATCTAAATTTTTTTATTTATTTAAAGTATGATATGAACTCAATTTGCACCTGCAACCCCGAACTTCAAACTTCGAACTCTCTTCTTCGTATACTATTCACTGCTCCGATAAACTTGGCTTCGATACCATGTAGAAATTTCTCTATATATCAGCTAGCTCTGATACCATGTAGAAATTCTTACTGTAGATTAACCTGATTACTCAATATAGCTAAAGTATAATAGTTTAATCTACTTCTACAATCAATTACCGGAAGCTTAAAAGATTTGAGCAAGATCAAGTGGAACACATATAGCCAGAGAAGAAGAATCAATACACATGAAACACAGAAAATACTCAGGGGAAAGCCTCAGCTAAAAACCCCACTATCTGTATTATCATACAAGGTGGAAATACATCAAGATTACACAAAGCCTTCGCTCTTACAGCTAGCCAACTCTCAATACAATCCTCCTGGATGCTCACAGGCAAACAAGGCTTCTCATAAACCTTCTCCTCTGCCCTCCAAGCCTCCTATTTCCTTACGCGGTTTCTCCTAGGTGATCCTCATATTACCAAGCGTAACACTAATCACTCACACTGATCTTACACCCTATAAAACTGCGCAATCCTCAAGGAACCTTTTTCCTTCTGCATGCATGAGTTTCCTTTATAGGAGAAAACATGGAACTGATAGTAAATTGTCCCTGTCTTTAATATCAACTAGGCCTTTCTCAAAATAGACATGCATGAGTTACTAATGAGAGAATCTTTACTTATCTGGAGTATACTAGTTGGATGCATGCATGCATTAACTGACTGAACTCACAATTAGTTCCTCAAACAGTTTGGAACTAATTTAATTGGAATTAACTCAGTAAACTAAGCTAACTAATTACAACTCAAATACAACTCAATGTTATCTCCTTAATTAAGGGATAGTCTCCTTAAATTAAGGGATAATTGTTGCATGACTTCACAAAGACTTCTAACTTGAATTTCTCCAACTAATTAACTCAAGATGAATTAATTAATTATTTTTCAAGCAGCTGGTGAGACTAAATTCAAATTTTATTCACAATTTTAATTCAAGGACAAATTAAAATTGGAATATTTTGGATTCTATTTTTATCGTTTCTTGTTGCTATTTTCAACACTCCCTCTCAACAAGAAAGGAATTCAACTCGATCCCGATCCTGAACCTTTGGAATGTTCTGCATGCAACACTTCTCTCTAGTATTGTTGCTCCAACAATTTCAGAAACAAAAAAAAACCAACATGAATCAGTATGATGCATCTGTCATCAAAGTCTCTGACTGTTATTTCCTCCGTCAACTGAAAACTTTGCGCTTCTACTAACTCAACCTTTCTGAACTATTGTCAATCCTTCTCTGCACTCTTCAGTATCTCACTGCTCTAGCCTCTGTCACTTTGATCTCTGACTGCCCCAATCCCACTTCCTCGCTCTAATATGTACTTTGGGCTCCTGTAGCAAGGTACGATCCATGAGATAAAACTTCCCAATGGACCCTCCCCAATTTCAGCATTCTTGAGACTATCGCTTCACATTGCCCCACCTCACACCTACAAGTATGGCTGCATGTGATCCCTCTGCCCACTTGGTTCGAAATTTCCCCCTATTGGAGGTCTTTGCATGAGTGGATGCATCCATTCAGTCTCCTCTCAGCATTTCCAATTGCTGCTCCTCCACAATTGTCTGAGACTTCTTCTGTGACTGCATGTTGAGAGGTAATTTACTCTCCCTCTCAACCACCAAGTCTCTAACACTTTCCTTTCTCCTCAAGGCTTTGCATGCATCTTGAACCTCAAGTGAATACAGGTTCTTGACTCGTGAACCAATATGTTTCACCTATCTCGTGGTGATGTGTCTAAGGAACACCTTTCCTTTACTAAAGACAACATCGTAGCCTTTATCGTCCAACATCGTGACCGATACCAAGTTCTTCTTCAGTCTACACATACTTCGCATCTGTCAAGGTGATAGGAGCTCCATGCTCCCTCTGTAGAGCAACCATGCCCACTCCTAAAACACTAAACCTTTTGTCATCACCCATCTCTATGCGCATCGTGAGGTCTTTCTCCTCCAAGGCACTGAATAAACTTTTATTGCCGTCATGTGGAATGAGGCTCCACTGTCCATCATCGATGACACCATGCATGTGATGAGGGTAAATTCCATTTCGAAATGAGAGGCTAATGCCTCACCTTCCAATCCATTCGAGGGTCCCTTCTTGGACTTCTTCGATTAGGAGTTAGTCGCATAATGTCCCATCTCAAATTTTTTATTTTTTTTCTAAAGTATGGTATGAATTCATTTGCACCTGCAACCCCAAACTTCAAACTTCGAATTCTCTTCTTCGTATACTGTTCTCTGCTCCGATAAATTTGGCTCTGATACCATGTAGAAATTTCTCTATAGATTAGCTAGCTCTAATACCATGTAGAAATTCTTACTGTAGGTTAACCTGATAATGCAATATAACTAAAGAAAAATACTTTAATCTACTTCTACAATCAATTAGTAGAAGATTAAAAGATTTGAGCAAGATCAAGCAGAACACATAACCAGAGAAGAAGAACCAATACACATGAAACACAGAAAATACGCAAGGGAAAGCCTCAACGAAAAACCCCACTATATGTATTATCATACAAGGTGGAAATACATCAAGATTACACAAAGCCTTATCTCTCACAACTAGCTAGCTCTCAGTACAATCCTCCTGGATGCTCATAGGCAAACAAGGCTTCTCACAAACCTTCTCCTCTGCCCTCCAAGCCTCCTATTTCCTTGAACATTTTCTCCTGGGTGATCCTCTTGTTACCAAGTGTAACATTGATCACTCACACTGATCTCACACCCTGTAAAACTATGCAATCCTCAAGGAACCTGCTTCCTTTTGCATGCATGAGTTTCCTTTATAGGAGAAAACATGCAACTGATAATACATTGTCCCTGTCTTTAATCTCAACTGGGTATTTCTCATAATAGACATGCATGAGTTACTGAGGAGAGAATATTCAGTTATGTAGTGTAGACTAGTCGGATGCATGCATGCATTAACTGACTAAACTCACAATTAGTTCCTCAAACAGTTTGGAACTAATTTAACTTGACTTAACTCAGTAAACTGAGCTAACTAATTACAACTCAATCTTATCTCCTTAATTAAGGGATAATCTCCTTAATTTAAGGGATAATTGTTGCATGACTTCACAAAGACTTCTAACTTGAATTTCTCCAACTAATTAACTCACGATGAATTAATTAATTATTTTTCAAGCAGCTAGTGAGACTAAATTCGAATTTTATTCACAATTTTAATTCAAGGACAAATTAAAATTGGAATATTATGTATTCTATTTTTATCATTACTTGTTGCTATTTTCTTCAGCGGTTAGCCTGGCCCCTAGGCACGTGGTCCCCATGTGACCCTAATTTTTCAGAACTGGGTGTTAGAGGATAGTTTAACTGTACTATAATGTAACACTCTCCTCCCACATCTACCCAAGTAACTATCTAACTGGGGTAAACATGAGACGAGAGGCTACTATGATTGGATTTGACCACCTATGTGACCTTAAGGAAGTGGAATCAATGGAAACATTACACATAGTCATCTAACATCAGCTTTAGAATGCTCAAGAGACAAGTCAGCCACTCAGACAACTTGTCCCTGGGCCCCATTGATGTTCTGAACATCTTTGGCCTCAGTCGCTCTCATGATATGGGAAAGAGAGCATCCAACAACCCAAAGTTGCTCTCACAGGCTTGTCTCCGAGCAACCAGAGACTGAAATTGCCAATTTTGTGCTAGGGACCTCGGGATTTAAGCCATTTTTTCAGGCCTAGTGCCTAGGTCACTGCCCAAAATGGAGTGATAGCTTAAAATCAGTAGAAGTACAAGGAAACAATTATGTCAAAGCAATAAGTTGAACAAGACCTTAACTAGACCCCTACTAGCTATGACAAGCATTTTGTCAAACATATCATTAACATGTAACGTACCGGCATAAACAAAAAAATTTAGTGTAGGGATCTCACACTTATTAGAGAATCTCTATGAACCATTGTTCCCTCATGTCATTTGTTGCATTATCATCTATTAGGCCATAGACACATTATCCATTCATTCACAAGTAAAAACATGATGAGAGCCATACATAGTTGATGCCATAAAACATACATAAAATCAACATAATAGTGACAGAAATATCATAAGTGTGTTAGCCATGAAATCCACATATACATTAGTACATTTACACATGAAAATCAAGGGAATGAATTTCTGATTAATGAATGCTATAAACCAACCGGAAATTGGACTACCACATTCCACCCGATCATAGAATGGTTGAGCCAAATATCTCTTCATCCATTCACCTCCATGTTATATTCCAAGCATGAATGTGAGATTCAAACAGAAAGAACCAACTAGGATTTATTGAGCCTAAACCACCTCACCCTCATCAATAGAAACTATGCTTTATCGTAATCCATCCCAGATCACTAGGCCAACACAATGAACACATCATAACAGGCTTTACGTGATCTCCACCCGATCACTAGGCCAAACAAGCATGGATGCCACCGGATTTATCCACCTACACTGTGAGGAACTTTCCGGTGTCCTAGTCTCTCAGGCTTTACTGCAATCCAAACCCAGATCACTAGGCCCTAAACCAAGACCCACTCTCTGGGCTTTACCGCATATCCCAAACCTGAGATTACTAGGCCCAATGGAGAGAAAACAACCTCTTGGATTTACCGTATATCCTTCCATTCACCGGCAAGGGTTCCTAGGCCCACCGAGATAGCACAATCTTGGCTTTACCGCAACCCACAGTATGTCTCAAGGGTCACTAGGCCAGTGGCTTTACCGTGATCCGCAATCTGATTCAGGGACCACTAGGCCATGTGCTATATCATTTGGAGATCAACCCCACTCAGCTTTGAATCCATCTAGCAATCCAAATCAACCAAAAAATGAGAACCCCATCACACCATGGTTATTCGGAAATGGAAAGGTTGCGCTGAAAACACTGTTACACCTAGAAAAACCCATGCCGTGATAGAAACGAACCACATGCATGCCAAATCTAGCAAGGAAGATACACATGTAAGTCGATACCTACAATGAAGCCTATTGTAGTTGCTCTATCCTACCTTTCCCTGCTTGATATTTGCTTCCTCTTGCCCTCTTTGCCTTTCTTGCTCCAATGTCAAAATGCTCCAAGAAAACTCGAATTGTCCAAGAGTGAGATAGAGAGAGAGAGAGAGATAAAAATGAGAGAGCTCCAAAAATCAACTAGAAAGAGGTTACCAACTTATCCTCAAAAGCCTTTTTATGAATGAGGCCTCTATTTTCTTCATTTTCCATTATTTTCCTTCAATTTCCTCCTCACATGCAACCTCTGACCATTCACCTTCCTTTTCTCCTAATTTCCATTATTTTCATAAATAAGTGTGCCAAAAATGCATTTTTTCCTTTCCAAAGCCTTAGCCATTGTCTTTGCCAATTTCCTTAGCCATAAACAATTAAGTGAACAACCACTAGGATGTCTTGCCCAACATGTAGCTTGGAATAAGTGTCCCATCAACCATAGTTATTATTTTTAACTTTTATCACATGGAATTTTCACCAGGGTTGTTATAGAACCCTCCCCCTTGGGGGACATCGTCCTCAGTGTTCAATCATACATATACCTCAGCAACCCACTGAAAGAAGAAATATTGCTCATGGATCTTTATAACACAATTCGATGCAGTATTTACAATGAAGGACCTTCTCAAAAGCAAAACATCATGACAACATACTGCATACTGGAGCTTTTTAACATAGCTCATTATGGTATTTACAATGATCATCCTATTGAGTGCCAACCCACATGACATCATAACATCATGATAACATAACCATATGATAACATAGTAACATGACAACATAACCATAATTATATGACACCCATACCACTCAGAGGACCTTTATGACATAGCTCGTGGCATTATTTACATCCATATACATATGTACATATAGAAATATCACCAAATATATACCAAAACATGTACCAAAACATATACCAGAACATCATATCAAAACATATACCAAAACACCATATCAAATCATATACCAAAACACCATATCAAAGTTGCTTTGGCTCAACCGAAAAACAAGGAAGTATACATAGCCCGCATCTAATCTGTCATCTCCCATGTAGCTTCATCGGGCCCAAAGTGCTTCCATTGCACTTTAACTTGCTCGATTGCTTGGTTTCGGAGCATGAGCACCTATTTATGCAATATATAGTGAGGCTCCGGCTAGAATTCTCCATCTGGTTCCACCTGCAATACAGACCAGTCAATCACATGATCAACAGCCTTAACATACTTCCTAAGCAATGAAACATGGAAAACATCATGGAATTTCACTATCGGAGGTACTACAAGTCGATAGGCTACTAGCCCAATCCTCTTAATGATACTGAAGGATCCAAAAAACCATGGTGCTAGCTTGGCACATGATCCAATCCGTAAGGAGATCTTTTTTGGTTTGATGCGGAAGTACACCTATTCCCCAACCCGAAACTCCTTGAAAAACTTGTTCCTATCTGCGTAACTCTTCTGCCTATCATGTGTTGCCTTTAGATTCTTCTTTATAACCTACATTTCTTGCTCCATGTTTGCCAAAATCTTCTATCCAATCAACACCCCGCTAATCGTATCACTCCAACTGATAGGAGTGCTACAACTCCGCCCATACAATGCCTCAAAAAGACTCATCCTCAATGACTTTTTATAGTCATTGTTGTATGCAAACTCTACCAAGGAGAGATACTCTTGCCACTTATGTTGTTGATGCATCACATACATCCTCAACATGTCCTCCAATATCCTATTGACCCTTTCTATCTGTCCATCTGTCTACAATGATAAGTTGTGCTGAAGGCCAACTCTGTGCCCAAACTTGCAAATAAATCCTTCCAAAACTTGGAAGTTAACTTCACATCCCTACCTAATACAATATTCTTTGAGATACCATGTAATCTGACCACATCTCTAATAAATATCTGCGCCACATCGCTAGCTAAGAATGTAGACTTCACCGAAACGAAATTTGCAACCTTTGTTAACATGTCCACAATAACCATGATGGAATCATGTTGTCTCACTGTCTTCGATAACCCTGTGATGAAATCCATGGAAATAACCTCCCATTTCCATTATGGAATCATGATTGGCTATAACACTCCACCTAGATGTTTACACTCTGCTTTCACTCGCTAATAGTCGAAACACCTTGCCACAAACTCTACTACATCCATCTTAAAATTTGGCCAATAGTGAAATATTTTAACTACTTTTAGTGTCTTTTGATAACCTAAGTGACTTGAATAAGGTTTCGCATGAAACTCCCTCAAGATCATCTTCTTGAGCTCATTGTTATCCAGTACATATATCCTGTCTTGGAACCTAACCAATCCATCCATTGTAAGATAATAATCCATACCTGTGCACCTACACTTGTACCTATACTTGTACTAACACATGCACCTATACCACTACATGTACCTACACTTGTACTTGTAATATCACCCTGCTACAACCTGTACAAAACCTCCATAACATTCTGTTGACCCCTGCAAGATGATATCCTATATATTTATCCCATAGGAGCTCATAGCTGCCAAGTTATTTACCTGTACCCATCGGTTGAGATAATCTACCACCTTGTTCTCTTTACCTTTGATGTACCTAATCTTTAAATCAAACTCGTTGATCGTGGCCAGCATCTAGCCTGCCCGACGTTCAGATTTGGTTGGTCAAACAAATACCTCAACCCAATTTGATCACTCATAAGTAAAAACCTCCTGCCAAGAAGATAGTGTATCCACATCTTCAATGCGTGTATGATCACTGCCAACTCAAGATCATGTGTTGGGTAGTTCTTCTCGTGCTCGTTTAGTTTTTGGGACTCATAACATACCACCTGTCGATCTTGCATAAGCATTGCACCAAGCTACCTCTTGCAAGCATTTGTGCATACCACAAACTCTTTGTTCGTATCTGCAATCTGTAGCATTGTTGCATGTGTTAACAACTGCTTAATTTTATCAAAACTAGACTCACACTCCTATGTACATTCAAACTTCTTACCTTTCCTCTGCAATGATGTGATAAGATAAGAAATCTGCGAGAAGTTCCTGATGAACCTCTTGTAATAGCCTGCTAGACCCATGAAAGATCTCACCTCATCCACACTCTTAGGAGCTACCCACTCCATGATGGCCCTTATCTTCTCTAGATCTATTGCAATGCCCTCCTTTGAGACAACATGTCCCAAGTAGTGTACCTCACTCTAAAATAAACTAAACTTGCTGAGCTTAGCATACAACTGATGCTCCCTCAACAACCTCAACACTGTTGTTAAATGATCAACATGCTCTTCCTCATTTTTAGAATATGCCATGATATCATCAATGAACACAATAACAAACTTATCCAAATATGGATGCAACACAATACTCATCAAACACATAAATGTAGTTGGAGCATTAGTTAAGCCAAATGGAACTACAACAAACTCATAATTCCCATACCTGGTCCTGAATGTGGTCTTGAAATATCCTCCTCTTTGATGCGTACCTAATGGTATCCAGATCTTAGATCAATATTCAAGAACGTTGTTGCTCCCTTCAGTTGATCGAACAAGTCATCAATCCTCAGCAAAGGGTACCTGTTCTTAATGGTCACTTCTTTCAACTTCTTGTAATCAATGCATAATATGAGAGTACTATCTTTCTTCTTCACGAACGATATTGGTGTGCCCTAAGGTTATACACTTGTCCTAATGTATGAAGAGGGTGCAACACTAGGACTTCCCGAGAGGTCACCCATCCCTCAATTGGTCGAGTTCTCGTTGCTCACTACCTCGTTAGTTGGGAGGTCAAATATCCTTCACGCCCTTGGGGTTAGGCCTTTCTTTTTTTGCTGGTGGGTATATCCCTTAGGGTTCATTTGCCTGAATATTTTATTTAGTCCCATCTCCTTAATGTTTTTGTTAATAATGGATATAGTAGGCAATGGGATATTAAAGCTTTCCTCAAAGCTAGTAAAGGTCCTAAGATTAAGAAAGACCCCATTGTCCGTAATTCAGGAGTTCAACCCCCCTTCATCCAAGGGACGACAGGCAAGATTGCGAGAATCATGAAAAAGCATAATGTTCCCTCAAACTTTAGGCCCCTCAACACCATTAGAAGTTCCCTAAAATATGTTAAAGACCATGTGAACCCTATGGATATGAAAGGTGTTTATATCATCCTATGTTCTTTTGGAACCTCATACATTGGTGAAACTGGTCGATCTATTAACCAAAGGATTAAGAAACACGTTGTTGATATCAAGCATGGAAGGACCCACTCTTCAGCTTTGGTAGAACATGCAGAGAAGACTAAGCATCATATATGCATTGAGGAGGCTAAGGTTATTGCGAAAATTTCTCATTTTCATCACCGTAAGTTTAGAGAAGCCATTGAAATTGAGAGTACATCTAGTAATCTTAATAGGGATGGTGGATGGAAAATTAGTAGTTGTTGGATTCCCACCCTTTCTTCTTAGTTTTTTCTCCATCTTTGTCTTGTATTTTTTGTTGGTCGCTCGAATTGTTATTGATTAACAGTTGAGCACCACATTGATTTGTCAACCCGCGAAAGTCTTTTTATCTCAAAGGTGACTGCGTATTGTATGTACTTTAAGTTAAAAGAATTAAAAGTTGTAGTAAAACAAATCTAATTCCTATCAAACGCTTACTCTGTGTTACAGCAGTCTTTAAACTTTTGCAGAAATGAAATGAAATTAAGTAGAGATAACAAATCTGCGGAAAAATGGTGGCTGTTGTAACAGAGGACCAGGACCCTGTCCTCAGAATAAGGACGCCCAACACCTGCCTCTGTGATCAGTCACCAATACACACCAAAATCTGATTCACCAGCGACACACTTCTCGCAGCACCAATCGATTAAGGAATAGCGTATCAGCCAAAGAAAAATACCAGAAACAAGGTTAACACATACAAAATTAACACACACTTAACAAGAAAAGAAATGGGGTGAATCTTGTGAAGAAGGTGGGCCCTGTCCCTCTCACAAGATTCCCCTGCACACAATTACTAAATTAAAATGCTCAAAACCAAACTTTATTCATTTTCCAAGAAGTTAATTACAACAGAAGTTCCAGCCTTCGGTATTACAACGATTTAGTATCACACGCTAATTTTTCAACTGTAGATGTCTCCTATTTATAGAGGAGACATCTATTACAATAGATTGTTCCACAGTTTAATTTTCCTGTACAAAAATAGGAAATCGATTCCTGTTACATCATACTGTTACAACCATATATTGTCTTTGTCATCCTTGGTTAATCGATTCTTTTCGTTATCGCAAACCGGATGATCTTTGTCTATCCCCTCGGATTCCTCATGCTATCTTCGGTTACTCTGCTATTGTTGCTGATTCGGTGCATCTTAACCGTCCTTAAAATACTTTGTACTGTTCCTGATGTTCCTGCATCTGTGGCTGGATTGACTCGATCCTGCTTTATCATCATCGGCCGAGTATAGTCTTGCCAGCTTCGGACAGTTGCTGTTGCGAATTAGGACTTTTCCTGCTTTAGTCAATTGCTGCTTATGGTGTTGCAGCAACTGCACAGTTGCTGTTCCTGGTGTTGCAGCAACTGTGACTCCTGATTCTGTAGACTTTGAACAATTCCAATCAACTGTCAGTGACTTAGGTAATTAATTGTAAAGATAACATGAATATGTGTTGAATAAT
>APFE030820927.1:14451-34534 GCA_000404065.3 Pinus taeda | reverse complement strand
AATGGTGTTGCAGCAACGGGGGTGGTGTTGCAGCAACGGGAAATGGTGTTGCAGCAATGGGGATGGTGTTGCAGCAACAGGGAATGATGTTGCAGCAACAGAGGTGATTCCTTTTTCATCCTTGTTCTCAGCTACTTTCCACGTTCTATCTGTAAAATCTGAAAATATAATATTGCAATCCTTGGCAGAAATTATCAGTTACTAAAAAAATGTCTAATTTTAATAGCTACATAAATAAATAGAAATTCAAGTGTTCTGAGGGACGGCAAGTTCCTCTGGGAAAGAATATTGTTTTATTGCCATACAAGTATCTTTGAAGTCCTCTTTGGAAATCGGCCGCTGATATAACTGAAGTCGGTAGCCATTCACTAACAGTGGTGTTCTGCTCCCATCAATTGTTAAAAGTCTAACTGTTCCATTTGGAAAAACAGCATCCACTTCATACTACCCTAACCACCTTGTTCTTAGCTTCCCTTGAAAATTATCGAAACAGGAATCATAAAGTAGAGCCCAGTTACCTTTCTGGAACTGCTTTTGCTTGATGGTTCTATCATGCCATCTGCTTCTTTGTTGTTGTATCATAGTTGTTTGATGGACGGCATCCAGTCTTTTCTCATCCAATTCCTGAAGCTGCTGCAACCTGGCTGCCTGTGCATCAGTTAAATCAAGGTTAACAGCTAAGGTAGTTCTTAAGGTTTTAATCTCAAACTCTACAGGGAAAACAGAATTCTTTCCAAAAACTAATTCATATGGTGAAAAGCCTGTTGTATTCCTCCAAGTGGTTCTATAGGCCCATAGAGCCTCGGGCAACCTCTGAAACCAGTCCCTTCTATTCTCCTTTATCGTTTTTGTTAAGATGGCTTCTATGATCTTTTTGGTACTTTCCACCTGCCCATTTGCTTGGGGGTGGTACGGTGTAGTCATTTTGTGCTTGATATGATATTTTTGGAGCGTATTTTTGAAGCCATGAGAATTAAAAGGAGGTCCTCCATCAGTGACTAATTCTCTGGGTAGTCCAAATTTAACAAAGATTTCTTCAAATAAGAATGTTAGTACTGCTTCTTCATTAGCTTTAATGAGTGCTTTGGCCTCTACCCATTTAGTCATATAATCCGTGCATACTAATATGTACACTCTTTGATTAGATGGAGGATTAATGGGACCTATAAAATCTAATGCCCATTTCTCAAAAGGTTCAAGAGTTACCTGGGGATTAAGTGGCATTTCATCCCTATGGTTAGGCTAGCCCATTCTTTGACAGCTGTCGCAAGCCTTCACATATTTTCTGGCATCTTTAAAAAGTTATGGCCAATAATAACCCATTCTAAGTACCTTGTGTGTTGTTCTTTTGTCTGCAAAATGTCCTCCACAAGGGCCATCGTGACAAGATTTTAGTATATCATAAATCTCGTCTTCCCCAATGCATCTCCGGATTTCTTGATCTATTCCTGTGTGGAACAGACACCCGGTTATCCAGCTGTACCTAGCACTTTGCTGGATGATCTTTCTTCTTTCCCTGTGTGATAGGTGTGATGGTAATTTTCCTGCAACTAAGTAGTTGGAAATATTTGCGTACCAAGGTGAGTGGGCAGAGATTGCAAATAAATACTCATCGGGAAAAGAATCATCTACTGGAATATTTTCATTAGTTTTCAATCGAGAAAGAAAGTTAGCAACTACATTTTCTTTTCCTGGTCTATCTACAATTGTGATATCAAATTCCTATAATAACAGTAACCATCTAGTGACTCGAGCATTTGTAACTAATTTATTCATTAAGTATTTAATGGCCGAGTGATCGGTATGCACAAAAGTAGTATAACCAGTGATGTAATGCCTAAATTTGTTGATAGCATAAATAACTACTAGAAATTCTTTCTCAGTGACCGTGTAATTAAGTTCTGCGGGCGTCATGTTTTTACTAATGAAGTAAATGGCATAGGGAAGACCATTTTCTTCCTGTCCCAGGACAGCTCCAATGGCAGTGTCTGAGGCATCGGAGGATATGTGAAAGGGGAGTGCCCAATCTAGTCCTCTCAAAATGGGAGCTATGGACAACTGATGTTTAAGCTGATCAAATGCTTTTTCACAGTCACCAGTCCACTTAAGTTCAACGTTTTTCGTTAATAACACAAACAGAGGGGAAGTTATCTTAGAAAAATCTTTGATAAATCTTCTGTAGTACCCTGCATGTCCTAAGAAACTCCTTACTTCTGTCTGGATTTTGGGAATAGGGAGGGTCAAAATTACTTGTATTTTTGCAGGATCGACTTGAATTCCTAATAATGAAACAAAGTGGCCTAATACAATGCCTTCATTCATCATCATGTGGCATTTCTCAGTACTTAAGGCAAGATGTGCTTCAATACACCGCTTAAGTACTTTTTCAAGATTCTGCAGAGCATCTTCAAAGGTTGTTCCATAAGGAGTAAAGTCATCCATAAAAATTTCTAAGGAATCATTTATCATATCAAAAAAGATCCCTATGACCACTCTCTGAAATGTTGCTGGGGCATTACATAGCCCAAATGGGAGAACCCTGTAAGCAAAGGTCCCCCAAGGGCTAGTAAAAGTGGTTTTATCCTGGTCCTGGGGTGCAATCCTTATCTGATTATATCCGCTAAATCCATCCAAAAAGGAAAAGAACTTCTTACCAGCTAAGTTATCTAGTACCTGATCAATGAATGGTAAAGGGAAATGGTCCTTCTGGGTGGCCTTATTTAGGGCTCTATAGTCTACACATACTCGCCATTTCCAATTTTTCTTGGGTACTATCACTAGCGGAGAAACCCATTCACTATCGGATATGGGGTATATAAATCCTGCATTTAACAATTTTTGAAGCTCTTCTTTTAATATTTCCCTTAGATTGGGGTTCATCCTTCTTTGGGGTTGACAAACTGGTTGGGATCCTTCTTTAATATAAATACGGTGAGTGCACAGTTCAGGGGAAATCCCTTTCATGTATGTATAATCCCAAGCGAATGCCTCTTTATTTTCTTTAAGTAGCTTCATTAACTGTTCTTTTTGATCATTTGTTAGGTTAGGATTTATATTTAATGTTTTACCTGGTTCGATTTCTACTGTCATACTTTTGGAAGGACTGCCAGCTAGTATCTGAGATAAATTTTCAGTTTCAAGGTTGTTCTGGGATTCTGATTCTAGGATTGCAGTGAGGTGATTATGTATTTCTGAGCTAACCGAAGAAGGTTCAGAAATAAAGTTGCTGATTAATTCATCTTCGGTTGAGTTTTTGAGAGTTAAAGATTTTCCGACAGTTAAAATAGGTTGGGTTTCCTCATCCTCATAATCTACCCATATTGAATTATCGTTATTAATCATGGGTGTGACATGAGGATAAAGAGTCAACTGTTTAGTTTCCTGCCCATTGGATATTGTCATTGATCCAGACCTACAGCTGATGAAAGCATCTGCTGTAGCCAGCGAAGGTCTTCCTAGAATTAATGGATGACCCAACTTTGTTTTAGTTTGTAACACCACAAAGTCAGCTGGGTAATTCCAAGATTCTACAGAAATTACCAGGTCTTCGATGACTCCTTCAGGTTTAATTGTAGAGCAGTCAACCAGCTCTAAAATGGTTGGAGTTTCCCTAATTAAGTGTTTCAACTGCAGTAATTGTGTTGTTTCAAGTGTTATAATATTTATTGCAGCACCTAGATCTACTAGAACTTTAGAGACAAAGGTTTTGCTGACCTGAATTGTTACTGTAGGGTGACCAGGGTCACCATATTTCACAGGGGGGTCTTTTTCTGTCATCAAAGAAGTCAGTTCTCCCATCACATGAACTGTGAGGGGTTCCTTGGCTTTTCTTCCAGGCTTTCTAACACAAATATCCCTAACAGTTCTGGCGTAGATAGGAACATCTCTTAGTGCTTGCAATAATGGGATTTTGACATATAAATTCTGTAGTTCTCCTAAAAGGTTAAAAGCTGGTGGCTCAAATGTTTTATTAAGAGTCAATCTTTCAAGGAAGGGTGGCTCTGCTGTTTGGACAGTCTTGTTAGAAGATGATTCAATAATTTCAGTATCTTTATTGGATGACTTTTCCTTTCTAGTTTATTCTTTTTCAGAGTCAGTAATGTCATCTATGATGGGTTCAACTATCCTCCCGGAGCGTAAATGGATATCATTACATTGCATAGGGAGGACAGGTTGACTTTGAATATTGATTACATGCAAGGCTTTATTATTGTTTGGATTGGGGTTAGGTTGCACAGGCAGTTGGTGTCTCATTGATTGGTTATTCTGCGGGGCATTAGAGGTAAGGAAAGAGATTGCTGATGTTGAGGAAATGGAATCTGCTGGGCTGCCCAATTTGGATTCCATTGATTGAAATAAGGTTGTTGAAGAGTCCAAGGGTTCCACATAGTAGGGTCAGCAAAAGGAGGATTTGGTTGCTGCATAGGAAATTGCATCGGATTAAAGGGTGGGTATTGCATTTGATTCATGGGTGGGAAATTTGTTTGAAAAGGAGACTGATTATTCCAATGACTAAATGATGTGTTAGAACTCATACCTTGTCTTTGTGGCCATTGCCTCCACTGTGTCATCAGGTACACTGCTTCAGCTTCTTCTTCAATTGATTGCAGTGCTGCCTTTATTCCTGGCAAAGAGGGGCATTGCTGAGTTTCATGATCCTTTTCACAAATGGTACAAATAGGTACCTTATCCAATGGACATTCCCGCAGTGGATGCTTTCCTCTGCATTTGGAGCAAAAGATAGCCAAGGCAGCTTCTGCTTCTACCTGTTTCTTCTTAAGCTGCAGAGCATCAATTTGTGAAGCAAAAGAGCTCAGCATTTCAGTTTTGAATTCTTCAAGCAGATTACCTATTTCAGCTCGTGTTGCTCCTCCGCTTGCTGACTTCTGAACTCTTGAATATGTACTGTCCCTGGTTTTTGGTCTACTTGCTGCTCCTCTGGAACACCGCATGCAGAGGTTGATAATCTCATCAAATGGTTCTTTGGAAATATCCCCTTTTCCGAGCATATTTAACATATCTAGGCAGTCATCTCATACTCCTTTTAACAGTATTGTCTTCAGAATATCCTTACTCATGGTTGGGTGATCTGATCGCTGCAAATTATATTGCAATCTCTCTACAAAGTCCTCCAGATTCTCATCCTCTTTCTGAACCATTTTAAACAATTCTTCCTTCCTTTCTCTTGTTCGACAGTAGTCCTGATACTTGCTCATAAATTTTTCTTTCATTTGATCCCATGTGGTGATTACATGAGCCCCTAGGCTCATAAACCATCTTAATGCGTTCCCTTTTAGTGTTGCTGGAAACAATTTTAACTTCTGAGCAGGAGTTACATAATCATAACTTCTACAGAGTATATCAAATTCAAAGAGGAATTCATCAGGATCTTCAGAGGATAACCCATGAAAATTAGGCAATGCCGCAGGTGGAATATTTTTCATTGGGACTGCTCCTCTTGGGAGATCCCCAATAGGAAATTCCAGGGTGGAAAGTGAGTTTTCCCCCCTTCCTTCTGCTCTGTTATCCTCCATTATTCTTCTCCCCGAGTCACTGGCTCTGTCTTCAGTATCTTTTGATTCTTCAGGTTCCTCTACTGGTTCCTCAGTGTGCTCTGGTGTTTCCAGCTTCCTTTCAGGCCCTATTACTTCTTCTGTCTGATGATCTGTTTGAGAAGAATACTGAATTTGAGGTCTTCGGGAACTCGTTCTCTGAGATGTCTCAGCTTTTGAAATGATCTCGTCAATGAAAGTCTTTCTTCCACCTCCTGTGCCCTTACCGCCTATGAAGTTAGTTTTCTTGCGTCCTCTCATGCACCTGTTATTCTAAAGAAAAATCATTAATGCCTTTAAGAATTTTTAGTCGCCTTCCCCGAAAACGGCGCCAAAATGTTGGTCGCTCGAATTGTTATTGATTAACAGTTGAGCACCACATTGATTTGTCAACCCGGGAAAGTCTTTTTATCTCAAAGGTGACCGCGTACTGTATGTACTTTAAGTTAAAAGCATTAAAAGTTGTAGTAAAACAAATCTAATTCCTATCAAACGCTTACTCTGTGTTACAGCAGTCTTTAAACTTTTGCAGAAATGAAATGAAATTAAGTAGAGATAACAAATCTGCGGAAAAATGGTGGCTGTTGTAACAGAGGACCAGGACCCTATCCTCAGAATAAGGATGCCCAACACCTGCCTCTGTGATCAGTCACCAATACACACCAAAATCTGATTCACCGGTGACACACTTCTCGCAGCACCAATCGATTAAAGGAATAGCGTATCAGCCAAAGAAAAATACCATAAACAAGGCTAACACGTACAGAATTAACACACACTTAACAGGAAAATAAATGGGGTGAATCTTGTGAAGAAGGTGGGCCCTGTCCCTCTCAAAAGATTCCCCTACACACAATTACTAAATTAAAATGCTCAGAACCAAACTTTATTCATCTGCCAAGAAGTTAATTACAACAGAAGTTCCAGCCTTCGGTATTACAACGATTTAGTATCACGCGCTAATTTTTCAACTGTAGATGTCTCCTCTTTATAGAGGAGACATCTATTACAATAGATTGTTCCACAGTTTAATTTTCCTGTACAAAAATAGGAAATCGGTTCCTGTTACATCATACTGTTACAACCATATATTGTCTTTGTCATCCTTGGTTAATCGATTCTTTCCGTTATCGCAAACCGGATGATCTTTGTCTATCCCCTCGGATTCCTCATGCTATCTTCGGTTACTCTGCTATTGTTGCTGATTCGGTGCATCTTAACCGTCCTTAAAATACTTTGTACTGTTCCTGATGTTCCCGCGTCTGTGGCTGGATTGACTTGATCCTGCTTTATCATCATCGGCCGAGTATAGTCTTGCCAGCTTCGGACAGTTGCTGTTTCGAATTAGGACTTTTCATGCTTTAGTCAGTTGCTGCTTCTGGTGTTGCAGCAACTGCACAGTTGTTGTTCCTGGTGTTGCAGCAACTGTGACTCCGAATTCTGTGGACTTTGAACAATTCCAATCAACTGTCAGCGACTTAGGTAATTAATTGTAAAGATAACATGAATATGTGTTGAATAATTAATCATATAGAAAATGAGGAGAGTTACTTCATACCTTGGGATAATGAGTTCAAGAATGATATCAAGGATTTCAATTCATAGGTAAAAAAAGAGTAATATCATAGCAAAATGTAAGGTCAAAAATAGACAATTCATAGTCCTAACATTTTTGTCTTGTTTCTTGTTTTTTTCCTTATTTGTATTTTCTTATGATTTATCCCCATATGATTTATCAATCCTCGTTTTTTCTCCATTCTTCCTCTTTATTTAATTTTAATCTTGATTCATTGTTATAGATTATTTCCCCTAGCATCAGTTTATAAATTTGTTTTTAATCCATATATATTTATATTTATATTCTTATTTCTCTTAGTTTAGTCATAAGTCATATTTTTTCTTTAATTTATAATTTTGAACATACATTATACATTTAACTTATAACTAAAAGATTAGATTCTCATATTTAATCATTTATAATTAAGTAGAAAAGAATGTCCATAGTTATTTATATCCTTTATTATTTTATTTTATTTTTACATTTGATATATTATTATTATTTTTTAATCCTACTTTATCTTAAGAAGTTATATTTTCCAGCATTTCTCCCAGAATAATGTTTATTATTTTCCCCTTCCCTAAATTATGAATTTGCTATGATCCTTCAGGTATATTTATGTATATCTTATTCCTAGTCAAATCTAAAGTTAATTTTATGAGTTTAATTTATATATATTTTAATTTATTTAGTTATAAAAATGATATTTAAATAATTGGTTTAAAAAAATTATTATTATTATTATTAAATATGTATTATTAAATTTATTTAAATAATATAAAATCTTTCCCTTTTCATCTCCAAGTCAAATATAGTCGTCTTCTTCTAATCGTTAGGATGGATTGTCTTCCTATTTAACCTGATGCCTTGATATGTTTCTTCATCTTGTCCTGAAGATGAACCACACTAGTTGGTTTGAAATGTGTCGACCAAAATCTTCTAATGTGATTTCTTCCAAAAATGTTTTAAATACTCCTTACCCTTGTCACTAGAAATGCGTACTGCAAATAACATACACCCTTTCTTGCAGCTACGCTTTTCTTACATAATTGTCACCATCCTAATTGATATGGCTTTCTTCTTATCCTACAAGACTCTTGGTTCCCCGTTGTCATCAACACCCTCAATAGCTTTATCATAGCAGTCTACCTTAGTTCTATGAAGATACAACCAATCCATGCCCAACAACATACTATATGATCCTAATGGTAGTACATTTAGATGTGCTACAGTAGGCATACCATTCAAATCAAATGCACAAGCGCTTACCCAATGATGCTCTCGCTTCTTAGTACCTATAGCCAACTACACTAACCAAGATTCTGCATGCAATTCTTTACTCAAACCACACTTATTCACCAAATCAGGACTAACATAGCTATAATTATATCCAGGGTCGATCAAAATAGAGATAACTTGATCACAAATCTTACCATCCATCTCAATGATAGATGTGTGGTGTTATGTCTGTCTATCATCCACTGTTGCATAGATATGAGGAATGCTTTACCCAACATCCCCAACAGTTTGCGCCTCCTGTGCACTATATATCTGAGGCCCGCCACCTTGATTTTGTGGACAATCTCTCTTAAGGTGTTCATTTCCACATGTCCAACATTCCAACCAACCAGTACCCACACCTCTATGTTGTTGTTGCGACTCATGTCCCCGTTTAGCTGCATTAAACTTCTTTCATGGTGCCACATTCTCTTTTTCATCTGCATGTTGAGGCCTTGTCCTCTTAGGCTACCATTTACCTTTGTCTTTTCCCTTCCATCCTTACTGAGATTCATTATTATGCTTTGATTTTTCATAGCAATGCTTCAATTTCCCAATAACTTCCTCAAGTGATTGAGGCTCATCATACTCAATCCGATCTCTAAATGCTAATGGAAAACCACTAACTGTTAGAAAATTATATATTACGGAGCAATGGAACACATAAAATAATGCAGAAATATAAACACAGAAAACGCACAAAACAAGAGAGACACAGATATACGTGGTTCACCCAGTTTGGGCTACGTCCACCCTGAACAGCCAGTCCTTCCTTTGTATTATCCAGCAAAATGAAGAGACACAACCTACAGCAAATCCGATGTAATATCCTATGTCTTCTCTCACAGTCTCACCTCTCTGTTTCTCGCTCACACTGAATACACATCTATCTCACAGCCTCAAATACAGTGCCCTCATACCAAGAGAGGGGTTGCCTTCTAGGGCAAAAAACCCTAAACTAAACATAAGTTCTACCGTCAGATCATCCGCCTAATGAACGGCCCAGATTGACTAGAAATTACTATACTTTTACAAGGCAATTTTACAGCTGCTTTTAGCTTCGGGGGCGCTGCCGCCCCCCCTGGACCCCCCCTGCAGCGAATATTTTACGGGCGGCGTTGCCGCCCCCATTTTGAACTGGGGTCCAATGTGGCGGTACTTTTGAATATAAAAGATAATCAGGTTCCACACCCAACACTAACAAATTTTTGAACTTTAGCCTTCTCATAAGTAAGATACACTACATACCTCAATAGCTCCAGAAACTTGGTCATGTACTCTTCATCTGTCATTGACCCCATATTTAGCTCATAGAATGCTTTGGCCTTACTGTCACAGTACCTCTCTGACAAGTGCTTCTTCCTAAAAATCCTCTTGAACTCCCACCAACTCAAGTCATTTGTCGTAATGTCTCTAACCTGCTTAACATCTTCCCACGAGATGTCTTCTTTACCTTTCAAGCTGAAAATCACTACTCTGGCCTTCATGTTATTTGTGTACTCATGCAACCCAAAGAATTTGTTCATCCCAAGTATCCAAGCCTATGAATCTTCTGAATTCTTCATATCTCAATCAAAAGTAGGTGGCTTCACTTTCTTAAATTTATCTGGTAAGTATCCCCTATCATTCCTCCTATAAGGATGATAACAATGATGACCATAATGCCTATCAGAACCATAACTAGAATAGTACCTGTGTTCATCACCCCTTCTATCCAAAGTGTCCAACAATCTGTCATCTCTCACCGTATCAGATCTATCTGACCTATGTCTACTAGGAGACCTACTTCCATGTGCCCCATTAGTTATATCCTCATGTCCATGGCTGATAAGAAGTGGCCCTTGTCATTGCAAGTCTGACAAACTTTGAAGAAGTGTAACATTAACCTCTACTTGTTTCTCTTGTGCATGTATGATCCTATCATTGACAGCCTTACAACTCTGTATTTCTTCCATCAGGCTTCTCAATGTGTCATCCAAATCAGAAGAGTACCCCACACCATGCTGCTCATCTTATTCATAGGGATAATCTTTGTATTCTACCATCTTGCTAGCCATTTGATCTCTTTCCTGCAATGCATAATATGTCAGATAAACCAAATCATAATGAATCAATGTACCTTAGTATATTTTTGGGGAGGATACCTCATATGCAAGATCATCAATTCAACACGATACATGTATAACATAATCATAACAACATATAGGCATATAACAAGTAAGTGCATTAATGCATAAACATCATTCTAGCTAGGGTCTAATCATCAATGTAAGGCCATGTCAAAAATGCATGCTATGACCTCATGCATGACAACAACCATTACTCCATTGTAAACATTGCGACATGCAACCATCAACATGCATAAGCAATGCCAAATCAACTACACATATGCATAAATGCATGTAGTCAAGCATAAACGGTCAATTCTTATAATCAAGCTACAAGATTGATACATGTAATCAAACCTACAAGAATGCAGCCTAACATACAAGGATGTAAGTAGGCGACATAAAATAAACATGTAAGCGACATGTAATAATATGTAACCATTCATATACTCATGACAATGCCTTCCACAACATTAGTCATCAAATTCAACATGGCAACCTTACTACAACCATAATCAATCATCAAGAAAATGTAACAAGCACATGGAATGCAAGTGTAAGAGACACACATGAAACATACATGCATGCATGACCAACACACACCACCCATCCAGTCTAAGGGGTGAACCATGCTCTGATACCACTATGTAACACCCTCCTCCCACATCTACCCAAGTAACTAGCCAACCGGGGTAAACATGAGATGAGAAACTACTATGATTGGATTCGACCTCGTATGTGACCTTAAGGAAGTGCAATCAACGGAAACATCACACACAGTCATCCAACATTAACTTCAAAATCCTCAGGAGACAAGTTAGCCAGTCAGACAGCCTGTCCCTGGGTCCCACTAATGTTCTAGACATCTTAAGCCTCAGTCGCTCTCATGCAACCCAAAGTCACTCTCATAGAATTGCATGTCAGTGACCCAAGACTAAAATTGCTAGTTCTTGTAGGAATTTACAAGGTAAGTTCCTTATATAGAACACCAAAGGACACTGCTCAAAAACAGATCACAGATCAGTACACCATTATTCTTGACATGGTTAAAACCCTCAAAGAGGAAAATAGTCCATGGCATGAGCCAATGCGGCCACTTCATGCAATTTATTAATGTAAAAGAAAGAAAATTTACATAATCTTCTCTCATGAATGGTCACCTAACAAATGACCCTTAATGATCTTTAAATAGAGATCATGGACCAATCGGGTCTTAAGCCATGGATCAAGTGTCAATAATATCAAGGAGAAAATGAACCGTCGGATCACTTCATGTCTAGAACACATCATGACTATCAGATTGTAAGTTACAAAAAGTACATACTAAAGAAACACACTTTACCTAACTATACACTAGACCAAGTTATACTTAATTATTTCCTCTGTGTCAGAATATTCTAACATCCCCCCTTAAGAACAACTTGGGATAGGATTGAAGGATGTACAAAGATGACAAAATAGGAGAAGGAAGGTGGCAAGCCTAATCCCCATTAGTGAAAAATTCCTGAACTCCAACCATAAATCAAAGTTTAGTAAACAACGCCTCTGTGAGAGCCTTTGTAAAGATGTCTGCAACTTGATCATCGGTTGAACAATATTGCACTTCAAGAACATGACCATGAATGGGCTTTCTGATGAAGTGCATGTGTAGTTCAATGTGTTTGTTGTGCTTATGTTGGACTGGATCTTTGTTGTTGCTAAAAACCAAACTCTGACAGGATCTGATGAAGCCACAAGGCTTCCTTACTAGCTTCAATGGTGCCATAATACTCTACTTATGTTGAAGAAAGATAAATGGAGCTTTGTTTCTTGTAAGCCTGTGTAATAGGTCTAGAACCAAGAGTGAAGACATAACCTGTAGTAGACTTCTAATCATCAGGGTCACTAGCCCAATCAAAATCAATGAAACCAACCAATCAAGGAGATGCTTCTGCACTGTAATGAATCCCAAACTAAATTGTACCTCAAACATAACAAAGTATTCTTTTAGCTTCTTTCCAATGACTTTCATGTGGGTTTTTCACAAACTAAGCAACAAGGCCAACAACAAAGGAAAGGTCAGGACAAGTATGGGTCATGTACAAAAGCTTTCCAACAAGTTGACGGTACAAGGTAGCATCAACTTCAAGGGAAGTACAAGTGATTGCAATTTTGTCTCCATAATGAAAAGGAGAAGGGGTTAGCTTACATTCTTCCATGTGAAAGTGGCGAAGAAGATCATAGGCATACTTGGACTGGGAAAGGGAAATACCTACTTCGGATTGCAAGACTTGAAGACCAAGAAAATAATGCAACTGTTCTAAATCTTTCATTTCAAACTCCTTTTCAAGGTTGGAATTCACATGGTTTATAAGGTTGGGATCACTACCAGCAAGGATAATATCATCAACATAGAGAACAAGAATTATAAGAGACTTACCCACTTTCTTGGTGTATGTTAGTCCTTACAATCTCCTAGGCTGAAAAGGAAATCGAGAAGGGTAACCTAAAACCACTTCAACTCAGTAGCTAGCCCTACTAAGCGTGAGAGGGATCTCTCTCAGTCTCTTATCAACGATATGACTTCAAAGAAAATGAATTTTATGCTAGATATGTGTATTTGTTTGTTTCTTTGTGAAAATTTGAGTTTTAGGGTCTGCTGAACTTAGGGTTTGGAGCCACAAATAGGTCTAGGTTGTAGGAGTGCAGGAGAAAATATGAGAAGGAGCTAGATAGTGGAAGCCATGGTGTATTTTGAATAACTTTCAGTGTAGTATAGAGGAGAAAGTGTAGAATAAACTAATGAGCATAAGTAAACATGATTTCATTAGCTTAGGAAGACATAACCATAACTATGAAAACCAGATAACAGAGCTTGAAAACAAGAATTATATATATTTCTCTATAAGGAATCCATAGAAAGAAGAGATATAGTGTAGATAAATATGTTTAGACCATTAGAAAACAAATAGAATGAAGTACAAGCACCATGAACTCACTCGGCTAGAGTTCCTTGAAAATAGCTACAACATGTCTTTGTATTAGCTGAAAAGATGATTACATGCAAGCTTCCTTCACAAAAAGTTCAACCCTCTTCTCCTCAAGAGAAATGATACATATAAACTATCCTATACCACTTGCCCACCTTCAGGAGTCGAATTCCTTGTTGGAGGAACTACTGCAAGATTCTCTCAACCAACATGTGAGAGTGAGAAGGTGAAACTGAAACACTTCATGGAGAGTTTGTTTAGGAGTTTGCTTCTTTTATGAGTCCTAATAAACATCAAAAACACCTATTATGTACATTTATTCATGCCTACATCACCTAGCCTTGAAACTAGTGCTATTACACAAAGAATCTTGACTTTGACTAAGTCAAACTAGAAAAAAGAAATTTTACACAGTGAAATTTACAAGTTAAAACATAGAAAAGTGCATAAGCGTAGCGCCAAATTTGAGATTATTTTAAGGTGCCTTATAGGGGTCAAAATGAAAAACTGAGAGAACGGTCAACTAGACCTTCAAGTCCAGTTTCCCAAACAATTTAAATTTCTGAATTTTGACCATGGGAAGACCTTCGAAAATCCATTCTCCTAAGGTCGCTCCAAAAGCGCAGCGCCTGCCAAAAAATGGTCCATAATGCTAGTTTTTTGCCACTTTTTTGAATTTTTCTCCAAAACTAAGTCACCTCTGCAAAACCTGAGCAAATGGGTTTGTAGAGGATGGAAAGATATTTACAAAAATGTATACCTTTCCTCAAATGGAGGCCTGAGGAAAAAGCACGGCGCTGAGGCGCTGCTCTTCTAGAGCAATGGATTTTCTGAATTTAGACCAAAAAATCTCAAAAAACTTAAAGTGCTCAGAATTTTCTCAAAATTGGATGGAAGGTGTAAAAATATGTTTTTTAAACCTTCATAGATGCTTCAGAAAACATCTCCAAGTTTCCCTTATCCTTTGGTCTTTTTTGGCTTCCGTGAGCTTGTTTTCAAGTTGCTTTACCTTGACATTGGCGATCATGTTTTAAGCCTGGTACTGGTGCGCCAATGTATCAACAACTGATTATCTCTGTTTGCCTTCTCAAGGAGCTTCTCCAAGTGTTCATTCACCCTATTGAGCCAATATTACTTATCTTAATGGACCTCAAGGGAAATCTTATCCTCTAGGTCAAGGTCTTCATTCAACAAAATGTGCTCTTGCTCTTCTTGCAATGCCTTCTTTAGGCCCCTTGTTCTTGGATTTTTCCTCTTTCCTTTCCCTTTTGATCCTTTAGGCTCAGTTGATTCTATGATCTCTTTTCCCTTGCTAACCTACTGCAATAGCTTGGCTTTTTCTTTTTCCATGATCAATTCTTTTGCTTTGAGTTGACTATTCTCCTGTTCAAGGAATGAAATGACATATTTTGTTCTTTCCATATTGATTGTAAGCTCCTTGATTTGATAGTACTTATCTCTGATTGTTTGTCGCATGCTTGAAGTTTGATCCTCGGCCTCTAAATCAACTAGCTCAAACTCATGCTCAACTATGTCTTTATCTTTCGTTGTCGGTCCCTGCTTTGTCGATGAAGAAGGCTTGGCCCCTTTCTCACCATGAAAAGCAAATGCAAGTCCTTTTCATCTCTGGTATGTTTTGGTCACCCTTGTTTTAGGTGCCTTGGGAACCTCTTCTGATTTTTTTGATAACCCTACTTACATAGGTTGTGCTAATGTGTCTTGGTGATGGTTTGGTGAAGCAATCTCATTTCATTTTTGAAAGCCTAGATGATAGGAAAAGGGAAACAAAATAGTGAGGTATGAGTGGAAAATGAAGTGATGTGAAGGTGGAGTTTGACAAAATGGCAAAGGAGGTTTGGAAAAGGTGGATATGAACTTTGGAAGCTGACAAAAATGAGTGAAGAAACAATGGAAGAGTGATCTGCTTGTAAGGAGGAAAAATAGAGTTTATTAATGAAAATGCCCAAAAAACCTCTAGGAATGAACTAGGGTCTTGCTTTTGGAGAGGTAAATTTATGCTTTGAGGTTTATTGAATGGTTAAAATGGTTTATTAAACATGTATGCAAGTGTAGGACAACATTTTACATGTTTTAGAAACCAAAAATAAAAATGGTCGTTATCACCCTATCGTTTCCCATGAAAAATTTCACTACAAACCCTAATTTGAAGTATCATTGGCATGACATGATTTTGAAAAGAAAATGAGGGATAACGTCATTGTACTTACTTGTCTCTTGGCTTAGAATTCAATGAAATTAAGCTTGCAAGCCAAAAAATGAAATTTGGGAGAGTTTTGGGTGAATTATGGGCATTCTGTCCTAAGCGCAGTGCTTTGTTCCTAAGCACAGCACCTGAGCACATCACCTCTGCTCTGAGTGCAATGCTTTGTTCCTAAGCATAGCGCCAGTCTTCCAAACCACTTTTGGAGGCCTTAAACTGCTCCAAATTTTGATATTGATAGCTCGTTGGAAATCTCTTGAAGTCTTCTACAAGATGGACACCTCAAGCATGTAATTTGGACACTCCATGAGGGAGAAAATTTTATTTTCCCAAGGTCACTCCAAAAACACAGGGTGTTTCTAACAAAAGCAGAGAGCCAAATTGTAGAGAACGTTTGGATGCCTTCCACTAATCCAAATCACAAGATAAAGGTACCATTGGAAAGCTTAGGATGTCTACTACACAATAGAGTCCTTAATCACTACCAAAACCTGCTCCAAACCCCTGAAAAAGGGTCTTGAAGCCAAGTTGTCTATAAGTGCAGCAACTTTCCGTAGCAAGTGTATTTTTGGAATTTCTTTCAAATCATAACACCTGTGCATAAAATGAAGGAGGTTTTAGTTCCTTGTACTATAACCGACAAAAAAAAAAAAACACTTTTGTAAAAGCCTTCTCCATTTTTTCATAAACATATTTTTAAGCAAACATGTCCCTATGAGAAATGATGAGGCGAGGTGGTGTACTGCAACATTGTCTTATTTGAAATAAAACATTACCTTTACCTTTATTTTTCTTTCCCTAAGTTTCTAACTCCCTTTACCCACTTAATAACATGATGGACATGTTTTTGGCAACATATGGTATCATGATGACACATGGAGTCAAACACTAGACCATGACCTAAAATGAGGAATTTAACCATTTCATGACCTGAGACACTTAAATGAAGATATGATACCTAGAAGAAGACAATGACCATGATGGGTGATGAATACCATGAGTAAGTGAAGGGAGCAGCAGTGACCTAGACACAACAACCAGTGACGAAATTTTTATTTGAAGACTCATTCAAATGACAGAAATTTGACTTGAGACCCTAACAACACCTTGTAAGAGCATATTTGATCACTGGTGACAGGCTAACAAGACTAACACTAATAGTGTAGACATTATTGTCAAAATGACACCTAGAAAAGCCAATATCTAAAAGAAAGTTATCCATTTTGGCATACCAAGCCCGAGGGGCTTGCTTGAGACCATAAAGGGATTTTTTAAGCTGATATACAAGACTAGAGTTTGTTTGTATAAATCCATGAGGTTGTTCCCTATATATTTATTCATGCAAGTCCCCATGCAAGAAGGCGTATTTAACATCCATCTGATGGACTTCCCATTTGAAAGAGGCAGCAAGGGAAAGAACAAGGCGAATAGAGTTCATTTTGGCAACAAAGGAGAAGGTTTCAATATAGTTAACGCCTTCAACTTGTGAAAAACCATTAGCAACAAGATGAGCTTTATGTTTATCAACTTTTCCATATGGTCCAAACTTGGTTCTGTAAACCCATTTGCATCTAACAATTTTTTGTCCCTTTGGAAGAGGAACAAGGTCCCATGTATCATTTGCCAATAATGAACAATATTTTTCATTAATAGTTGTGTCCCAATTTGGATGGCCTGAAGTTTCTACAAAGGTGTCAAGGTCATAATTCATTGAAGCTTGAGCCAGTAAATAAGATCCTCTGTCGAACTGAGAACGTGTACGACATTGATCTATAGGATCACCTACAAGAGCTCCTAATGCATATCGAGTAGCATGGACCCATTTTGGAAGCTGAGGAGTTGAATGAGGATCCCGAGAAGGTGGGGAAGGATTGTCATCCTCGTTGTCATCATCTGAAGAATGAATATGTTTAGAAGTAGAAGGGATAGAGAGAGGTGGCACGTCTTCCAAACTAGGCTCGTAGGCCGATATATTTTCAGAAAACTTTACCTCTTCTAATGATAACATTTTTGGATTTAGGTTGAAGAAGTCTATATCCTTTGACATCTTCAGAATATCCAACAAAAATACATTTTTCACTTTTAGGTTCTAAGGCTTTATGTTTCTCATCTAGAATACGGGCCCATGCTTCACTTCCAAAAACACAAAAGTGACTTACATCTGGTTTAATTGAACTCCATGCTTCTTCTAGAGTGATATTCTTTAACACCTTAGTAGGAGTGCGATTTTCTATGTAATTTGCACAGTCAATTGCTTCTACCAAAAATTAAGACTAAGTCCTTTAGATTGAAGCATATAGTTAGCCATTTCCTTTAAGGTGTGATTCTTCCTTTTAGCTACACCATTCTTTTGTGGAGTATATGGAATAGTATGTTGCAATTGAATTCCATGCTCGGTGCAAAAGTTGATGAATTTTTTGTTAACATATTCTCCGTCATTATCAGATCTTAGCTTAAGAATTTTATGTCCATATTGTTTCTCAACAAAGGCCTTAAGAACCAATAATAAGTTAAAGACTTCACTCTTGAGTTTTAAGAAGTAAACCCAAATGCATCTAGAGAAATCATCAATGAAAATTAAGAAATACTTGTAGCCAGAGAATGAAAGAACTGGAAGTGGACCACATAAATCACTATGCACAAGTTGTAAAGGGGTTGAGGCGTGCCAAGAGGCACATTTTTCAAAACTATCCCGATGATGTTTTCTGAGTACACATCCGGAACGGAACAAACACCATCTCTGCAAGTTACCATAGGAAGACCTATCACCATATTTTCTTTACATATATTTTGAAGGGAGCCATAGTTTAAGTGGCCAAATCGCTCATGCCAAAGTTTTCTCACTTCATCATTATGAGAAAAAAATACCGAGGGAAGAGTTGATGACCCAAATTTGTTAAACTTATACAACCTTGTAGAATCATCAATGATGCCAGTAGCTAAAATCTGTCTAGGATCTCTTAGGTCCTTAATTACAACATCATGAGGTGAAATTTCAACGGTTTTAAGGTAGGAACACATAATACATCATTAAATTGACCATTATCTAGATGAATAGTTCCAGTCCCTACAACACTAAGAGATCTATCATCACCAACATATATATTTTTGGTATTACAATCATTTAAAGAAGAAAACATGACTTTGTTTTTTACCATGTGATAAGAAGCTCTAGAATCAATGAGCCACTCATGAGAATGAGAAGAAGAAGATACATGTAGTGCATAACCAGACCGAGATGCTTGACAACCACATGCAGAAAGTGTTATTCCTGAAGATGAAGACGAAGTTGAAGAGTGCTCCAAATGGATGCTATGCTTCTTCATTGCTGCTTCCAAGGCTTCCATCCTCGTAAAGAATTTGGATTCTAAGTGGACATCATGATTACAAAAGTTGCAATGTCTATCAGTCTTATTCCCTTTGAGTTGATATTTCATTGCGAGACTGAAATTACTTAGGACCCTTGTTTGGTTTAGGACCATTCTTTTTAGGATATTTCTTCTTAGGATTCTTTGAAATTGGTTTTTGCTGGGCTGGTAAGGATTTCTTAGAAGAGTTTCCAATATTAATAAGACCAAGATGTAATTTTTTTGTTGTTGTCTCATTACAGATTCATAAAAGGCATCAAAAGAGGGGGCCTTGTAGTCTTTTCCTTGGGAATAAAGATTTCTCTAGTAGAATGGAAGGTGGAAACAAACACAGAGTAGGTTGGTCCTGACTTAGTAAGAATGGAATAGATAAGGCTACCATATTTTTTATTAACCTCAACACCTTCCTAGAGAAGTCGAAGGGTCTTGAACTTGGACAAAAAATCTTCAATGGAAGAAAAATTATTGGGGTCCAACATAAACAACTCATTTTCGAGTTGATGGACTCTAATTTCATTTTTAATTCCAAAAACTTTATTGAGCTTTTTCATTGCTTCATCGGGGGTATCAATTTTTGCCATATGGAATCTAAGGTCTGGAGAAATAGACATCCCTATCAACCCACGTGCTTGATCTTGCTTATTTTCCCATTTGGCTTGATTATCTTCATCTTGAGGTTTAGACTCTTAGCTTGAATCTATTCTATAAAGACATTTACTTCTAAGTAAATCCACAATGTAGGATAGTCATTGGAAGTAGTTGGTATTGTCAAGAATAACTAGGCATGGACTTTCCATTTTAAAATAAATTGAAGTTGTAGATGTTGAAACTAAGTGTTCAAATGGAAAGATATCGAAAAATTAGGTCGATTAAAAAAAAAAACAGCTCTGAAAATGGCTTCCAGATGAAGAAGTTATGGCTTTTTGAAGAAACGTTGTTGAAGATATCAACAAACCATGTGAATGTTTGGAAGTGGATGATAATTTTATATTTCAAAAAAAATCCCCACACCCCCCTCCCCCCGGTTCC
>APFE030820919.1:171704-200688 GCA_000404065.3 Pinus taeda | reverse complement strand
TGGGGAGAGCTCTTGTATTGGCTTTTGCCCACGCGCTAAATGTATTTGTTTCTGCCATCCTTTTGCATTTTGTGGTACATTTTCCTATTGAATATGGCCATATATGCTTTTATCTTCTTCTTTTTTCAGTTGCATTAACCTCCGGGCTTCATTCCAGGCCATGACCAAGGCGTGGGCAAGGGGAAGGGGCAAGCTAACCTTATGTGGACTCAATGGAGGAATGTGGACCGAGACGGGATAGTAATGGATGGAAAGAGGGTAATATAAGTGGATAAGGGAGCGGGTCCACACAACCAAAATCAGGGTTTCTCGTGAAATACCATCCCTGGAACCAAATGGTCAATAAAAGAGATCCCACGGGACTAGAATCCAAGGTTAATTCCTAAAAGGTGTCTAGGGGACATAAACACAGACCTAGCCCATTCTTTTTGCCGAATTCCGCCATTAATCCATGCCCAAAATTGTCCATGATAAGCAAACTACAATACTACAAGCATACCTTTAGATTCGAGAGGTCCACCTTCAAACATACGATCATGGCAGATGGGTGAGGGATTACATGGCCGGCTCAGGTGGTGGATAAAATGGCACAATGAGCTAGTTGGCCCTTGCAAGGGGCTTGCTAGCTGCCGGCTGAGATGGTAGGGGCTTGCTGGCTGCCGGCTGAGGACCATCTTGGAGGAAAATATTTCTCCTAGGTATATTAGGATTTTCTCTGCAATAGCTTTGTGTAGATGTTCTGTTTTCAGAGTTCTCTCCTTGGATTCCTTTGCTTCTGTTAAGCCCAAGTCCTTTTTAAATGATCTGGGTCTGCCTTAGGACGACCACTGAGGCACAGGACAACCACGAGGCACGCTTGCCCTGACCCTCCTCAACAAGTTACCTTTTTGCGTATGTGGTAAGACGACACCACAATGAAATTATTGTCACCCCCTTCAGACTCTTGACCTGCGTGCCTCTCAAGTGCCTCTCCTCGGTTTTTAACAGACACAAAAGTTTTATAACGTAAGGCATACATATATTAAATAAAAATCAATTAATTCATACATATATT
Organism: Pinus taeda; assembly: GCA_000404065.3. Taxonomy (NCBI): domain Eukaryota; kingdom Viridiplantae; phylum Streptophyta; class Pinopsida; order Pinales; family Pinaceae; genus Pinus; species Pinus taeda. The sequence continues at coordinate 199,634 of APFE030820919.1, read as the reverse complement.
ATATAAAAAGTTATAATAATCAATTAATTAACTTTCGTTAAATTGAATTTAATATTAAATTAAATTTATTAAACCATAATTAATTTAACTAACATTATAACATTATGACCAATAAATTGTCATTAATTAATTCAATTAATTAATGTATAATTTTTAAATTTGGTATTAATACATGATTATTCCGTGTTGGCATTAATTAACCATTAATTGCATAGTGAACATTAAATGCAAGTTATACCTTTCAATATCAAGTTCAAAACAGGTGAACTTTTACCAGTGATAATTTTATTATATTATATTAAACATAATTAATTCATTAATGTATAATTTTTAAAATTGGTGTTAATACATGATTATTCCATGTTGGCATTGATTAACCATTAATTGCATAGTGAACATTAAATGCAAGTTATACCTTTCAATATCATTGTTGAAATAGGTGAACTTTTATCAGTGATAATTTTATTGTATTATCTTAACCACGTTGAGTTACCATGAAAGTAATTTGACATTGCGTTGAGATCATTAATTACACAAAATTGTTTATAGAGACTATGGTTAACGCAGGGGTGTTACAAACGGGTTGTAAAGAACTCGTGCATTGCCCTAAAAAACGAGGGCAACTGAGTTGAAGGCGGTGGTTGTGATTTAATTCATATCATTTCTATGTCTAGCATGTCGACCCTACCCATCATTCTTTATACAACACCTTTAATGATCACCTTCATTCTGTATTTTATTTCTTTGCAGCTGCATTAAACGTTAATTTACCAAGTAATTCAAACTATTCTCATTTCCCATTTGTAATGATGTGTTTCTTAACCAAGAATTTTGAAAGATTTGTGTCGCTTGATTTTTCTTGTGATACGTTTCAAATAATGACGGTATCCTTAGCCTTAGCTAAATGTACAATGGATCTTAATTTAAGTCCTAATTAGAAGGCACATATCCAAGTAATTCAAACTATTCTCATTTCCCATTTGTAATGATGTGTTTCTTAACCAAGGATTTTGAAAGATTTGTGTTGCTTGATTTTTCTTGTGATACGTTTCAAATAATGACGGTATCCTTAGCCTTATTTGATACGTTTCAAATAATGACTGTATCCTTAGCCTTGTACAAAATGTACAATGGACCTTAATTTGAGTCCTAATTAGAAGGCACATATCCAAGTAATTCAAACTATTCTCATTTCCCATTTGAAATGATGTGTTTCTTAACCAAGGATTTTGAAAGATTTGTGTTGCTTGATTTTTCTTGTGATACGTTTCAAATAATGACGGTATCCTTAGCCTTATTTGATACGTTTCAAATAATGACTGTATCCTTAGCCTTGTACAAAATGTACAATGGATCTTAATTTGAGTCCTAATTAGAAGGCACATATACAAGTAATTCAAACTATTCTCATTTCCCATTTGTAATGATGTGTTTCTTAACCAAGGATTTTGAAAGATTTGTGCTGCTTGATTTTTATTTGATACGTTTCAAATAATGACTGTATCCTTGGCCTTAGCAAAATGTACAATGGATCTTAACTTGAGTCCTAATTAGAAGGCACATATACAAGTAATTCAAACTATTCTCATTTACCATTTGTAATGATGTGTTTCTTAACCAAGGATTTTGAAAGATTTGTGTTGCTTGATTTTTATTTGATACGTTTCAAATAATGACTGTATCCTTAGCCTGTACAAAATGTACAATGGATCTTAATTTGAGTCCTAATTAGAAGGCACATATACAAGTAATTCAAACTATTCTCATTTCCCATTGTTATGATGTGTTTCTTAACCAAGGATTTTGAAAGGCACATATACAAGTAATTCAAACTATTCTCATTTCCCATTGTTATGATGTGTTTCTTAACCAAGGATTTTGAAAGATTTGTGTTGCTTGATTTTTCTTTTGATACGTTTCAAATAATGACTCTATCCTTAGCCTTAGCAAAATGTACAATGGATCTTAATTTGAGTCCTAATTAGAAGGCACATGTACAAGTAATTCAAACTATTCTCATTTCCCATTGTTATGATGTGTTTCTTAACCAAGGATTTTGAAAGGCACATATACAAGTAATTCAAACTATTCTCATTTCCCATTGTTATGATGTGTTTCTTAACCAAGGATTTTGAAAGGCACATATACAAGTAATTCAAACTATTCTCATTTCCCATTGTTATGATGTGTTTCTTAACCAAGGATTTTGAAAGATTTGTGTTGCTTGATTTTTATTTGATACGTTTCAAATAATGACTGTATCCTTAGCCTGTACAAAATGTACAATGGATCTTAATTTGAGTCCTAATTAGAAGGCACATATACAAGTAATTCAAACTATTCTCATTTACCATTTGTAATGATGTGTTTCTTAACCAAGGATTTTGAAAGATTTGTGTTGCTTGATTTTTATTTGATACGTTTCAAATAATGACTGTATCCTTAGCCTGTACAAAATGTACAATGGATCTTAATTTGAGTCCTAATTAGAAGGCACATATACAAGTAATTCAAACTATTCTCATTTACCATTTGTAATGATGTGTTTCTTAAACCAAGGATTTTGAAAGATTTGTGTTGCTTGATTTTTATTTGATACGTTTCAAATAATGACTGTATCCTTAGCCTGTACAAAATGTACAATGGATCTTAATTTGAGTCCTAATTAGAAGGCACATATACAAGTAATTCAAACTATTCTCATTTACCATTTGTAATGATGTGTTTCTTTCTTAAACAAGGATTTTGAAAGGCACATATACAAGTAATTCAAACTATTCTCATTTCCCATTGTTATGATGTGTTTCTTAACCAAGGATTTTGAAAGATTTGTGTTGCTTGATTTTTCTTTTGATACGTTTCAAATAATGACTCTATCCTTAGCCTTAGCAAAATGTACAATGGATCTTAATTTGAGTCCTAATTAGAAGGCACATGTACAAGTAATTCAAACTATTCTCATTTCCCATTGTTATGATGTGTTTCTTAACCAAGGATTTTGAAAGGCACATATACAAGTAATTCAAACTATTCTCATTTCCCATTGTTATGATGTGTTTCTTAACCAAGGATTTTGAAAGATTTGTGTTGCTTGATTTTTCTTTTGATACGTTTCAAATAATGACTCTATCCTTAGCCTTAGCAAAATGTACAATGGATCTTAATTTGAGTCCTAATTAGAAGGCACATATCCAATTATATAGTGTTGGCTATACAAAAAAGATTTTGGGAAATTAATTATTGCATCCATAACAATTGAACCATGGATGCAATTTGCTAAACCAAGTGCCAAAGATTTTGGGAAATTAATTATTGCATCCATAACAATTGAACCAAGTGCGGGTACAAAATTATTTATTTTTCACTCGTAAAATTATACTTGCATATATGGCTAAGAGTGTCCTTTTTACTCTTAAAGAGTCTAAGAGTGTCCCTTTTACTCGTAAAGAGTCTTCATCATTGAATTTAATTTTAAGAATAATTTTAATTCTTATTGTAGCAATATTTATTCCAGCTTGATTTAATTGTTGAGTTTTTTTACTATTTTCAACAATTTTCTTTGAATTTAATTGTTGAGTTTTTTTACTATTTTTGAAAATTTTCTTTGAATTTAATTTTAATTCTTATGGTAGTAATATTTATTCCATCTTAATTTAATTGTTGAGCTTTTTTACTATTTTTGACAATTTTCTCTTCAAGTCAATGAAATTTAATTCTTATTGTAGCAATATTTATTCCACCTTGATTTAATTGTTGAGTTTTTTACTATTTTTTGACAATCTTCTCTTGAAGTCAATCCGTTTTACTCGTAAAGAGTCTTCATCATTGAATTTAATTTTAAGAATAATTTTAATTCTTATTGTAGCAATATTTATTCCAGCTTGATTTAATTGTTGAGTTTTTTACTATTTTTGACAATTTTCTTTGAATTTAATTTTGATTCTTATGGTAGCAATATTTATTCCATCTTAATTTAATTTTTGGCTTTTTTACTATTTTGACAATTTTCTCTTCTAAGTCAATGAAATTTAATTCTTATTGTAGCAATATTTATTCCACCTTGATTCAATTGTTGAGTTTTTTACTATTACTATTTTTTTTTTACAATCTTCTCTTGAAGTCAATTTCTTATTGTAGAAATATTTATTCCACCTTGATTCAATTGTTGAGTTTTTTACTATTTTTTTTGACAATCTTCTCTTGAAGTCAAAACTATTTTTTTTTGACAATCTTCTCTTGAAGTCAATTTCTTATTGTAGAAATATTTATTCCACCTTGATTTAATTGTTGAGTTTTTTACTATTTTTTTTTGACAATCTTCTCTTGAAGTCAATTTGAGTTTTTTTTACTATTTTTGACCATCTTCTCTTGAAGTCAATATATATAGATTTAATTGTTGAGTTTTTTTACTATTTTTGACAATCTTCTCTTGAAGTCAATATATATATTCCTTCGGTTATATTATGTGGACCATGCATATATAACATTTTGTATTAAAATTTGATTATGCATCCTTTATATATATACTTATTTACCTTTACCTATTTGTTATACAGTGTATTTCTCATTTTTCGTGTAGTAGGGTTCATTGAGAGTATCCATGTTGGATACTCCTTTTGATGAGGAATCAAATTTTGCATCCAATGAATATTTCCACTCGAAATTAACTTGAAAAATAGTTTTATTATTTTATTATTTTTTAATATTTTTAAGTTTTTACTCCGAAAATAGTGAATCATCCGCCATGGTTGACATCATCATCTTGAATCCTATTGGTTCTCATAGAGTTTATTTTGGTGGTACATTTTTCTTAGGAGGCCCATTTTAGACCTCAAAATTCCTATAATGTTATATAATTGTGCATCAAGTGTGATCACTTTTCTTGGAGGAAACTTTGTTTAAGTATTTTCGAATTTAAAAATGCTATATTAACATTGAGAATCATTAATTTTTAATTAATTTGAATCCACAAGAGAAAAGGGATGACAGATCAGAGTCTCACAGAAGATTCCAACTTAACTTGGATATCCACCAGAGAAAAGGGATGACAGATCAGAGTCTCACAGAAGATTCCAACTTAACTTGGATAGCCATACTGCACCTAGTTGAATTTAATGTTGAACCCTTTGCGGCTAGGAAAATCCATTCCCTTTTTGAGTACATTCTTAATTAATGTGGTTGGGCCAATTTTGATAATTAGCAAACTCGCCAATTGCTGGGATTGTGAAGGGACAAGTCAATTAGGCAGTGCCCATCCTGATTTCCCCTCCTCACGATCTGAAGAGACAACGTGCTTACAAACTCACCGTGGGCAAGTAGTGCCCTCTTAGTTGTACCATGAGATGCATCTATGTGGCCTATACATACACTATCCCACTTGCACTGGGGTTGGATATACCTTTGAGAAACTTGTGTTAGAATTTGAGCATAACATTGGGAATCATTAATTTTTAATTAATTTGAATCCAACAGAGAAAAGGGATGACAGATCAGAGTCTAACAGAAGATTCCAACTTAATTGGATAGCCATACTGCACCTAGTTGAATTTAATGTTGAACCCTTTGCGGCTAGGAAAATCCATTCCCTTTTTGAGTACATTCTTAATGACAGATCAGAGTCTAACAGAAGATTCCAACTTAACTTGGATAGCCATACTGCACCTAGTTGAATTTAATGTTGAACCCTTTGCGGCTAGGAAAATCCATTCCCTTTTTGAGTACATTCTTAATTAATGTGGCTGGGCCAATTTTGATAACTAGCAAACTCGCCAATTGCTGGGATTGTGAAGGGAAAAAGAAAAAAGTCAATTGGGCAGTGCCCATCCTGATTTCCCCTCCTCACGATCTGAAGAGACAACGTGCTTACAAACTCACCGTGGGCAAGTAGTGCCCTCTTAGTTGTACCATGAGATGCATCTATGTGGCCTATACATACACTATCCCACATACACTATCCCACTTGTACTGGGGTTGGATATACCTTTGAGAAACTTGTGTTAGAATTGGAGCACCAGTGTAGATGTGAACTTAGAGGGAGCGCTTTGGCCTGCGTTGGACCATTGATCTACTTCTCGATTTTATCTAGTGTTACTAGCTTAGGCACATACATTGAATTTGAAGTGTTGGGTAATTTCTTTGGCTGTGAAACCACTTGTGCTTGTTTCTAATTGTTAAACCACTTATTACGAGTCACTTGTTGGGGTTGTGAAACCACCAATGCTTGCCTTTCGTTGTTAAATCACCCACACAACGAATCTTTGGGTGCTTGCTATTGTTGTTGATTTTTGTAGCATTGGATTTGCTCTAGCCTCGAGATTTTGCAAAGATGCTAAGACACATGCATTCTCCAATACTCAAAAATCGTGTGGAATTGATGATTTAATTAATTAATTTTTTTTTTTTTTAAATGGTTCCCTAAGTCTAAACTTAGGAAATCTAGTTAATTAAAGGGTATTAATTAAATCCGGTGTGGAGTGAATTTTCTAGAAGAAGACGAGATTTTGCAAAGACGCTAAGACATGCATTCTCCAATACCCAAAAATCATGTGGAATTGATGATTTAATTAAAATAATTAATTTTTTAAAATGGTTTCCTAAGTCTAAACTTAGGAAATCTAGTTAATTAAAGGGTATTAATTAGATTTGGTGTGAATGTTCTACAAGAAGGATCAACTCCCAGTTAATTATCTTTGATTATGTTTTAATATCTTTGGCTTTGATTTTGATTATGTTTTAATCTTAGCCATTCGTGCTCCAACGAGAGATTATAAGGAGCTTGTTAATCTTTGTCTTTGACTATGTTTTAATATCTTTGTCTTTGATTATGTTTTAATCTTGGCCATTGGTGCTCCAACGAGAGATTATAAGAAGGAGCTTGATGGGCACCTGGATAATGCATCGAGTGAGAGAGATCAAGAGATCGAATTTCTCAAGGGTGGCAGCGTTGAGTTGCTTGAGTAAGATCGAGTGATCTTATTGCACAGTGTGAGGGGCAGTATAGTAGTTTGGAGGAGATTTTTCCAGATCCGAAGAGTACAAGGCAGAGAAGGCATAGGGAAGTTCAGAGAGACAGCTCAAAGCTTCAGAGGGAGTTCGAAATTCAGCTGGGAGAGTCGAGATTTAGTGCCAGAAGCCAGGGTGTGAGATTGGAGGGCCAGAGGGTCGAATTTCGAGACAATAGGAGATCAGAGGAGGAGGTGACGCAGAGCCCAAAGATTGTGATGCAGATCTGCGTAGGTTGGCGCAGAGGCAGCATGGGGCTAGCCTTCCAGAGCTTGATCAGTCTCGGATCTTTAGAAACAGTGTGAGATTTTTCTCACTAACTCTTTGCCAGTTTATTCTCTGTATCAGATTGCTAGTTTGGGCATCTAACGATATGTACTCAGAAACTACTGCATAATAATAAAACCCTCGGTTGCTGCACCGATTTTCCCAAGTTAGGTTTTTCCGGGGACATTGTCCATAAACAACTGTGTAAATGTGTGTTTATTTCTTTATAGTGTAGTATTTAGTTTCCGCCATATTTATTTTGTGTAGGCTGCAGTGTATGTATTTCGATATTTGTTGTAGAAAATTGCAAGTAATTTGTTTGAAAGAATTTAACAAATAGGAGAAATATCATCAGTTTTCCTGTAGTAGGAATCGGGTCACCGATTTTTCAAATGGTATCAGAGCACAAATCGTAAGCCAGAGAGCTTAGAGCAGACAGGAAGGAGGAGGTTTGAATTCTTGCCTTTGAAACAGTTCGAAACCCAGAGGTAGTGCAGTCCTTGGGCCAAGGAGGTCGAAGTTTTGAGGAAAGATCGCTTTCTCTAAGTGAGTTGACAGAGAAATTCGATTTCCAGATCAAAGCTTTCTAGAGGCAGAAGGGAGCAACATATTTTTCCTTGCAGGGTAGATCTTCAGCTGGGACACAATTATTTTGCAGTAGTTGCTGGCAAAATAGCATCAGAAGGAGAGAGGAGCACACACGGAGGGAATTCCTTTCTCAGAGGACTATTAGCTAAGAAGCTCAAATTTTCCTAGTAGAGCAACGATAGTTGTGTGCAAGATTCATTACTCTAGAAGGGAGTGCAAATAGCTACGCAGCAGCTGCGCAGAGGAGAAGATTTTTCCTTGCAGGGTAGATCTTCAGCTGGGACAATTATTTTGCAGTAGTTGCTGGCAGAATAGCATCAGAAGGAGAGAGGAGCACACACTAAGGGAATTCCTTTCTCAGAGGACTATTAGCTAAGAAGCTCGAATTTTCCTAGCAGAGCAACGGTAGTTGTGTGCAAGATTCATTACTCTAGAAGGGAGTGCAAATAGCTACGCAGCAGCTGCGCAGAGGAGAAGAGGAAGCAATTCCACTTTTTTAGGAGAGATGGCATCAATTGGGTTGAGAGATCAAGATTGGGTGGATGAAGCCTCCAACTATGTGATTTGGACCTTCTATATGAGCATGATCTCAAAACTTATGTCGATAGCATGGTAGCTGTACCCGCCAATGTAGATCCGCTCAAGAAGTAAAAGAAGGAGATGGCGAGGGCTAAGAGATTCATTCTCGATGGAGTTCGAGATCATGTGGTATCCCACATAGTTGCCCCACAAATGTGGTGTTGATTTGGGGTAGCATCAGATGTGCTCTAAGCCTCAAATTTTGCAGGGAGGCTTGGGCACATGTGTTCCAAAGAACCCAAAAAGCGTTTTGGGAAATTACACCCAGAAGGAGATTTTATTAAAATAATTAATATTTTTAATGGGGTTCCTAAGTCTGAACTTAGGAAAATTAAAATGTTAATGGGTATTAATCTAATCAGGGGTGAAACTTCTAGAAAAAGCCACAGGTCAATCTTGAGCCTTTGATTAAGATATAATCTAGGTTGTTGGTTGTCCAACAAGATATAAGAAGGGGCTTGAGGGTCATTTGGAAAACACACAGAGATAGAGAAAATCGATTTTCTGAAGTGAGAAGTTCTTAGGAGGAAAAATCGATTGAGGAAATCTCTTGCAGTTGAGGTGTAGGGATAGCAACTTCCAGAGAGAGAGATTCTCAGCCGGAGATACATCAGCAGAGAGAGGTAGTGAGAGATCTAGAAACCTTGACGCAGAGGCTGACGTAGGGCCAAAAGGGCCACGGAGAACTAGCGTAGAGGGAGAGATAGGAGTCCAAAATCTGTAGAGGAATTCGATTTTCAGAAGCCGGGAGTCGAGGTGTGAGACCAGGAGGCAAAAATCGAATTTCCTGGGCAGTAGATTGACCAATTAGAGAAGTGACACAACACCCAGACAGCTTGACGCTGCGCTGGTGCAGACAGCATAGAGGTAGCCAGAAAAGCCGAGGGGCAGTCAGTTTGGGGCTGGATCAGCCAGGATTTCTCAGTGATTGTGTGAGGTAAAACTCATAAAGCTTTTGCCAGTATTTCTCTCTTTAACTGAATAACCCTGTGAGGTATTCAATGATGTATTTAGATTTTGCTACTGCATAATAATAATAAACCCTCAGAGTTGTTGCACTAGTTTTCCCGCATTGGGTTTTTCCATTTTCCTTGCTCAGTTTCTATGTTTTTGAATCATATTTAGTTGGTGGAGGTTGCTTTAGTATTTACTTCAATGTTTCATGGAGAAATATGAAGTAAGATTGTAATGTAATTAACAATCTAGGTGAAGTAGATTCAGCTGGTTGCAGTAGGATTCCTAAAATTGTTAGATCTAGGAATTTTCACATGCGGGAGGCATTAGCTACATTATATGAAGGATCTTCCGAGCATTGGAAGATGTACTTGGAGGAGACGCTGAGATGCATGAGGATGCAGAAAAAGGAGTGTGTAAACCCCTTCCTTACTAGACTTTAGGATGTCCAGGACCAGTTAGCTTCAGTAGGATCAACGCCCCAGCCTATAGAGTTTGTACGATTAGTGTTGAACAATGTTTCTAAAGATTGGTAAGTTTTTGTCCAGAGTATCCGGGGCAGAGAAAAATTGTCAGATTGGGAACGTGTGGGTTGATTTGCAGCAAGAGGAGATGAGGTGTGATCTGGTGAAGGCCACCATTAGTGGGACGAAGGGAGTGAAGGAAGAGGAGGATGTGGCCCTTGCGTCAAAGGGGCAGTGTGGTGAGCTGGGCCACTACAACACTCAGTGTCCTCTCAGAAAGAAGGACAAAGAGGAGAAGCAGGGTCAACAGGCTGCATCCCGCAGATATCGACAGGTTTTCCACCAGATTGGAGGAAGAGTTTTCCATGATCGCCGAGATGCCTCCAGGGGTGAGGTGGGGTGATCTGGAATTGTAGTCCCAGACAGCTATAGGATGGGTAGGATCCTTGAGGAGGTCCACCTCATGAATCAATACCTTGCTACGGGAGCCCAAGACATGTGGTAGTAGGATCGACTAGTGGCAATTGGTGCAGTTAGGTGCCAGAGTGACAGATGTAGTAGTTAGTAGTAGGTTAGAGACTGAGCAGCGCAGAGCAGAGTTGGCAACAGTGTAGTTGGCACAGTGCAAAGTCAGCAGCAACGTAGAGGCTTCAGTGACAACATAGAGGCTAGCAACAGTTAGAACTCGGACGACGGATACATCATACTGACCATAGTTGGTTTAGTATTTTGGACGCTTTTCCATTGTAGTTGTTGCAGTTGCAGCAACAACAGATTGAAAAGGTTGTAGTGCAAATGTAGTGTTGGCAGCAGTTCAACAGGTTCAGTAGCAACACGGATGCAATAATCAGAGTTGCGTAGTGGCAGCAGCAGCCAAACATCAGCAATGCAACAGGAGATGGTGCAAAGATAGAGTGATGCTTCAGTGGGTTGTAGCACTAGAGCACATTCCTCGCTAAGAGGGAGGGTTGATTTTTGTAGCATCGAGTGTGCTCTAGCCTTGAGATTTTGTAGAGAGACACATGCATTCTCCAATATCCAGAAAACGTTTAGGAAAATTCCACCTAGAGATGATTTAATTGAAATAATTAACTTTTTTAAATCGTCCCCTAAGTCTAAAATTAGGAAATCTGGTTAATTAAAGGGTATTAATCAAATCTGGTGTGAATCTTTGGGTATTAATCAAATCTGGTGTGAATCTTCTAGAAGAAGACGACGATCAACTCCCAGTTAATCTTTGCCTTTGATTATGTTTTAATCTTGGCAATTGGTGCTCCAACGAGAGATTATAAGTAGCGTGATGGGCCCTTGGAGAACACATCAAGTGAGAGATCAAGAATTCGAAATTCTTAAGAGTAGCAATGTTGAGTTGCCTAAGTAAGATCGAGTGATCTTCTTACAGTGAGAGGCAGGGATAGTAGTCTAGAGGAGAGTTTTCCAAATCCAGAGAGACAAGGCAAAGAAGGCATAGAGAAGTTCAGAGAGGCAGCGCACTACCACGCAGACGCAGCGCGAAGTTTTAGAGGGAGTTCAAAATTTAGCTGGGAGAGTCGAGATCTAGTGCTCTAAGTTGGGGTGTGAGACAGGAGGGCTAGAGGGTCGAATTTCCTGACAATAGGAGATTAGAGGAGGAGGTGAAACAAAGCATAGAGATTGTGACGCAAATTTGTGTAGGTTGACACAGAGGCAGCGTGGGGCTAGCCTACAAGAGCCTGATCAATGTCGGATCTCCAGAAACAGTGTGATATTTTTCTCACTAACTCTTTGCCAGTTTATTCTCTATATCAAATTGCCAATTTGGGCATCTAACGGTTTGTACTTAGAAACTACTGCATAATAATAAAACGCTCAGCTGGTGCACCCGTTTTCCCAAGTTGGGTTTTTCTGGAGACATTGTCCAAAAACAACTGTGTAAATGTGTGTGTGTTTATTTCTCTCCAGTGTAGTATTTAGTTTTCGCAATATTTATTTTGTGTAGGTTGCAGTGTATGTATTTCGATATTTGCTGTAGAAAATTGCAAGTAATTTATTTAAAGGAATTTAACAAATAGGAGAAATATCATCTGTTTTGCTGCAACGGGAATCGAGTCATCGATTTTTCACAGCTATTGGTTGTGAAACCAATGGTGCTTGATTTTTGCTACTAAACCACCTGATACATGGACTAAGATGTATGGTAATGTAAGTAGATTAGCTGAATCCAACATGGTCTCATGTTGTTATGTGATCAGGGAAAGGCAAAAACAAAGCAAACATAGACTATAACGCTGAGTTGATTCAGTAAAAACACCGGGGCCACTAAGGTAGTTTGAGATGTAAAGGTGTCCATGGATCCAATCAATTGTTCCTCTTGCTGGGCAAACTAACCTATCTATGCTTGCCGGACTACCTCTATTAGTAGGTCTTTCAAAGCCGGTCTAATCGGTAAATGCAATATGATTTTTTCACCATCATTTATTAGGGAGCTATTAGGGGAAAAACCATGCTACACCTTGACCATAAAAGGTAGGGCAGAGGTAGACTAACCCAATTAGAGGCACTTGACTCTACCTTCAAAGACTACGACGCTTGTGAAGCTACAACCACTGCAATGGATGCTTGTTGTCATTGTGAAACCACCAATGCTTGTCAATCAATTGTTAAACCACCTGCAAAGTGATATCAATCTCCCAATGCTAAATAACCCACTTCTCGAAAATTTTGTGAAGACTTATGACTGAAAGCTCCCGAGAGCTTAACCAATCCAATTGGTGTTTGGATTTGGCTCGGGGGTGGTTAGTTGCAAGATAGATCTCAACGTAGCTAGCCTACAGTTGGGAGGAGAGTGAGAATCCCTTCTCTAGTTACTAGTTGAATTCAACTCCATTAGATAAGTAACATGGTTTATGCTCATTGTGTTATGAATGTTGAGATGTCTTTAATTGTGGTTACAAGCTCTTATGTCTATGCCGTTATGTGTAAACTATGCCTGAATGATCAATTTCTCTATCTATATTCATGAATCATATAATCATATGTTGGATAGATGCTAAAAATATATTGTGCATATTTTATGTGTTTGGGCATCCCAAAACTGTATTTTATTTATGAAATGGTTGGACATCCCATACTTTATGATTATTGATATAATGGAAGAACCAATTTTATCTCTCATTGCCTGATAGTCATAAACTATAATCTCAGCCTACTGTAGCCTTTCCTTAGCCATGTTGTTATGAATTCCAGTTTAAATTAACCGGTAGTGTGCATTTCTTTCTTTGGCTAAAACTTGAGTCCTATATAAGTAACCACCTCGATTGTGGTGGATTTTAATGAATAACTTGGTTATATCTAGTGAAAATTGGTTATATCTTGTGAAAATTGGTTTCGGGTTGTGCCCCCCTCTTTTAGCCTCACGATTTTAACTGGGCAAATTACCACCCCCTAATCGTGCACTACCAAGTTGTAAAAGCATTGTAAAGGCCATGAGTCTGCCCTTATCATTTCTTTTGTGTACTCAATTGAGGTTGTTTGGTGGGTCGGGAATCACTTAAGCCATGGCTGCTCGACCTTCAATCTTTGAGGCGTTGCACTTGCCCTGTGATTCATAAAGGCATTTAAGCACCCTCGGCTAAGAACAAGTTGATACGCAAGGTTGTAGTGTTGAGTGTTCCTTCTTTAGGCTGTTTGTGAACTCAAAATGACTAACGTCATTTGGAACCGCAATTTTTACTAACACAATATAATGTGAATGTGCAATTTTTACTAGCACAATATAATGTGAATTTGGGGACGTTCGCCAAATCTCGAGGCCTCCAGCCAGGGAGAATCAAACATTTCAAGTCATGGTTAATGTTCATGACCTGATATGGCGAGGAGTGGGTTGGCCTCACTAAATCTTGAGCCTTCGGGCTTCGGGGTGAGTTCTCACATGGTAAAATGTGCCACGAATGATCATTTTGGCCTGGCCTGATATGATGTGGTCGGGATGTCGGGCCATTGGTCTCATAACACTTCAAATTGTCGAGCAGAACCAACTGACATAATAAGTATAATATATAGCGTTGTTGCTTAGTACCTGGCTCTTATGCAAAAAGTAATTAATAACATAATCTCCGTGAGAGGAAAATAATTAAATTTAAAAACCTAATTAAAAGGGAGATAAGTGACATATAAATAAATTAAAAAAGTAAAATCCTAAGAAATTTAGGAGACAATTTGACTTGTAAAATTAATATAAGTTATCGATTGTCCTGTAGGACTCAAATTTCTACCTTAAAAATTATTTATTCTACTATGTTGTGGACAATATTCAAACCCTTTTTATAGAGCAAGGAGCCTTTTTATAAAAGGCATGGTTCCGGGTTAAGTGGCTCATAGAAAGGAAACTTATAGACATCGGACACTACTAAGCAAAAAATTAGAAATTGGGGGGTCATCCTCAAGCACAACACCCATAATCTCTTCAATTTAACAATCAATTAGGGCATCCCTAAACCATGTCGAAGCCTCATTGTACCTATTTTCAAAGGTAGTGATAAAATCAATTTTAATCATAGTACCATATGGCCTTAAATCATGGACTCAAAGCCTCATTGTACCTATTTTCAAAGGTAGTGATAAAATCGATTCTTTTAATCACCGTACATTATGATTTGGCATCTTTTAACCAAGTTATCTGTAATTTCATTGGGAAAGAAAAATCAACATATGGCCAAAAAGTCATGAAAAAGAGCTAAAGATCAACATGTGACGAGGTGCTTAATGTACTAGAAGAAGATAAGAAATATGGAAGACAAGAGGCATCCTAAGATTACTTTAACCTCTAGTCCAAACCACTTGTGGTTTAATGTGACTGGGCATAAAGATGCCAAGTCTACTAAATCAATAAGGAACAAAGGAAGATGTCACTTTGCACAATAGCAATAATATTAAAAATATTATTACATTTAAGTTGAAGGAGAAAATGTGGTGCATTAAAGAATTAGAGATTAAAAAGAGAATGACGACGATATTGTATGTGTTGCAGATGTGATCAACCCTAATCTAAAAAATAAAAAATATCTTTATGTGCATAAAGAAGAAAATCGACATTACAAGAATAAGAAACTCTATAGTGAAATCTATGGAAATGAATAAGAAACTCTATAGTGAAATCTATGGAAATGATGTGTTAGACAATTCCTCAAGAGTGATGGGCTTAGGAGGGTTGAATATTAAAAGCCTTCTTTCTTAGAATGAGCTATATACACCCACATTAAATCAAAATTTGAAATATTTGTTACAATTATGACATTCCTCACCTCTTAGCACATCAAAATACATTATTAAATTTAACCCCTATCATCGTTAGCAACAACATTCCTTACCTCTTAGCACATCAAAATACATTATTAAATTTAACCCCTATGTGTTGGAGAATTCCTCAAGAGTGATGGGCTTAGGAGGGTTGAATATTAAAAGCCTTCTCTCTTAGAATGACCTATATACACCCACATTAAATCAAAATTTGAAATATTTGTTAATTATGACATTCCTCACCTCAAAATACATTATTAAATTTAACCCCTATCATCATTAACAACAACATTCCTTACCTCTTAGCACATCAAAATACATTATTAAATTTAACCCCTATCATCGTTAACAACAACAATAATATATCGAAATCTAAATTTTCTAATTTCCTTTTATTTATTTTTATACGTTTAATAAAATCAAAGAAAAGCAAATTTCTCAGGGATGTGAGCAAACATCCTAGGCAATCAAAAGATTTTTTATAACATATTATTAAGCTAATGTCAACATAGATATTAAATACTACTTATATTTGTTTTGTTTAAATCTATACCTAAACGAGCCACAAATATAAATGTTTCTTATTATATTGTCCAAGTTATATTTAATTCACAAGATGATAATTGATGATGATTGTGTAGGTGCAATTATTCTGAATTGTTTCATAGAAATCAGTGTAGTCACCAGTTCGAATCTTGTCGGGCCCGATTGATTTTACCTGTGTATTATTTCTTATATCTAAGATTATAGACAATTGCCTAAGATTACTAATCACCATGTCACGGTAGTATTCTCAACAATATACTACCGCATGCATTTGTGTCATTGCTGTGAAAATTTCTAAATAGAAATGTTACTATAGTGATTAATATTATTTCTTCTACTTATTATCTCATAAATAAGTTATTCACAGTGTTCTTATGTCAAATATCAAAATATATTCTATTGCAGCCTTCACAATTAAAATATTGCAGAAAGTAAATGCAAAGAAAAATACTGGCACAAATACAATCATAATGACAGTTATTTTTGGACAATCGTCCCCAAAAAAACCCAATGTGGGAAAATTGGTGCAACAGATGAAGGTTTCTTTATTATTCTCCAGCAAAATCTCATGTACAAATTACAACCAGCAAAACAAGAGAAAAATTTACAGACACTTCCTGACAAATTTTTGATTTGGGTAAAGTACCCCTTTCCTCTGAATCCTCTTGCATTCCTTTGCGTCAATTTTTCCACACTGGCCCATCGTCTAGCAGCCCACGCAGTCCCTGCGTCAACCTACCTTTGCGCTGCCTCTTTTTGTCAACTTGTTCCCGCTTTGCGACTTGTTGTCTCGAAGGATGTTGATGCCCTCTCTCCCTTTCTCACCTGCAACTCTCCCTCTAAATTTGATTTTCTCTTGCCGTACTTCGACTAGTGAGAAAATCGATCTTACTCGGGTAACTGAGTATCCGCCTCTGGTGTGTTCTACAAGTGCCCATCAAGTCTCCTCTTATAATCTTCCCATTGATCAATCAATGACCCAAATTAGATTCTAATCAATGGCTAGGATCATATTAACTTGATCTCCGCCTTCTTCCAGAAGTTTCACCCACAGTTTAGAATAATATCCATTAATTATTTTAATTTCCTAAAGAATAATATCCATTAATTATTTTAATTTCCTAAGTTTAGACTTAGGGTCCCATAAAAAATAATTAATTATTTTAATAAAACTGTTTCTGGGTGGAGTTTCCCAAAACGATTTTTGGGTATTGGAGAATGCATGTGTCTAAGCCTCCCTGCAAAATTTGAGAGTTAGAGCACATCTGATGCTACCAGAAATCAACACTCCCTCTTAGCGAGGAATGTGCTCTAGTAATGCAACGTGCGAAAGCATCACCCTGTTCTGTAACATCTCCCTCTGCGCTAGTTGATGTCTGACATCTTGTCCACTAACTACTGTGCAAATGCTGTGTCTGTACTGTTGTTAACCCTACCACTTGGCAACACTGTATCCGTACTGCAACTTCCGCTGCACTGTAAATGAGAAGTCACCTGTTTTTGCTACTGAAACAGATTCTCTACAATACCCATCTGCTCTCTGAACTGAATGAACTTAGCTCTTCCTAGAGCCTTTGTATGTTTTCTATTTGATCTCCTTTGGGGACATATTGTAGTTGCACTGCCCCATGCTCAACACGGTTTCTGATAAAGTGACATCTGATATCAATGTGTTTTGACTGGTCATGAAATACTGGATTCTCATAGAGTTTGATACAACTCTGATTATCATAGCACACCTTGGTCGCTTCCATCCTTTTTCTGAACAAGCTCACAAGCAGTTTTCTAAGCGACATAGCTTCGCACGTAGTTGTGCTGGTTGCCATATATTCTGCTTCTACTGAGCTCAGAGCTACCGACTTTTACTTCCTGCTGCACCAAGATACACTGAAGCAGTACCCCGGGTACTTTTTCGGTCTACTGAACTACCTGCTCAATCTGCATCCATGAACCCATTCAATCTGATGTCCTCCCCTCGAGAGTATTTCAACCCATATCTGATTGTTCCATGCACATATCTAAGAATGTGTCTAGTTGCCCAATGCAACCTTTTTGGTTCTACCATGAACTGAATAAGAGTGTTGATAACAAAACAAATGTCTGGCCTAGTGTTTGACTAGATACATAAGCGACCCAAAGATTTTTCTTCTAGTTGGTGATCATGGGAGTAGCCATGGGTCGACAGTCTTGCATTCTGAATCTCTTCGGAATCTCTATAGCATATCTTTCTTGCCCAAGGAAGATCTCCCTATTCATCTGCCAAACTTCCAATCCTAGAAAATAATGCATCAACCCATATCCTTTATGTCGAATTCAACTTCAACATTCTTCTTACAATCCCATATCCTTCATGTCGAATTCAGCTTCAAGATTCTTCTTACAATCCTGTATGAGCCTGGATGATCTTTTAAAAACAAATCATCCACATATAATACCAGAATAAGTGGCTCATTCTCTACCATCAAATAGTAGAGATTGGGATCAACATCACTTTTGACAAATCCCAACTGTTGCAAGTAATATCAATCTGACCATAACTATATATCTGACCATACTAAGCTCTGGGTGCCTGCTTGTGTAGGGATTTAGAGGGTAAGTTCCTTAGATAGAACACCAAACGACACCACTCACAAACAGATCATAGATTAGTACACCAGTGTTCTTGATGTGCTTAAAACCCTCAAAGAAGGAAACAATCCACAGCTTGAGCTGATGCGGCCACTTCAAGCAATTTATTAATGTAAAAGAAAGAAAATTTACATAAGCTTCTCCAATGAACGATCACCAGACAAATGACCTTCCATGCTCAATAGAGATGATGGACCAATGATATGTCCTTTCTCAAACACATTACCCTCCATGCTCTTTAAATAGAGATCATGGACCAATGACATGTCCTTTTTCAAACACATTTGTAACCGGTTATCTCTACACATATTTGCACATTTTTGGCTAAGTACCCTCCATGCTCTTTAAATAGAGATCATGGACCAATGACATCTCCTTTTTCAAACACATTTTTGCACATTTTTGGCTAAGTACCCTCCATGCTCTTTAAATAGAGATCATGGACCAATGACATGTCCTTTTTCAAACACATTTGTAACAAGTTATCTCTACACATTTTTGCACATTTTTGGCTAAGGAAAAGGACCCAGTAGTTTCGACTTTTAGGGGGGAGAAATTTTGGCTTAATTTGTTTGCTAGTGGAAGGTGGTGGCCACCCATGTGGGAATTCGAACAAGGCCATTCGAAAGGATTAGAGGGAATTCAAAATGCTGAATGGAGGGGCCCACATGAGGCAAGGAAGGCCCACAAAGACAGGAGGAGGAGCAGGCTCTCATTTGGATCATTCATTCACCTTGGAAATCAAATTTACTTGACTATTTACTCAGCTACTTAGCTAGCGACGATTCTCTCAAGCGGGAGATTCAACCTTACCTTCGGGGGACTTTGAGTGCCCACCCTAGGAAGGCAGTTCCACCAGATTTTTTAGGAGATCTAGGAGTTTCTACAGCACCATCACCCAGCTACACTCAGGGTATTTCTGGGCCACAGGGAGAACACACAGAGGGAGATTGAGCCATAGTGGATCAGCCACTTGCCAGAGGAGTCAAGGAATCTGAAGGACAACACTAGGCCAGAATTTAGTGAGAGTTTTGGAGCCAAAGAAGCCAAAAACCCAGCAGTTCGAATTCCAGGCTTGGGAGACAACGCAGAGGGCCAGTTCTACAAGTCTTGTGGGCAATAACTATAGCCCGAAAACTCATCCTGGAGTCAGGAGTTCTGGAGGAAGGATCAACCCAACATTTTTGGACACTTTCTAGGAGGTTTTACAGTTAGAATCTCAAGTTTTGCACTTGCAGCGGAAGTTAGGCTCCTTGGGGGCCGAATTTAGAAGTTTGAGCCAGCTAAATTCCTTCGCGGGTTTTCAAGGTTTAGGCCAAGGAGTTAGGAGCTCGAATCTCATAATTTTCTGAGCACGGGAAGTGGTGTTTCTAGCCATTCAAAGTTAGCAGAAAGAATAGTCTTCTGGGCAGTGTAGTGTAGATTGGTGCAACAGTTGTAGCAGCCTTTAGTTCAGCCTTCAGTTCAGCTATTGCTGACTTGGGTTTGGTCATGCTTGTCCATTGAGACAAGCCCAGGTGCACCATTCTATTTAGTATTGTCTTTTTCTCTTGAAGAAGTAATAAAATGGCTCAACAGTTCCTTATTTTCGGCATTTCCATGGGTGCTTAGTGTCTATTTCGTTTTTCTGTTTGCTGAACTGATTGTATGCTTGTATATCACTTGTATTCCTATGTAGGAACATTACAGCGGTATGAGAGCCTAGGTCTCGGCTCAGCTGTGGGGATTTTTTCCTATGAGAGAAGGGGACCAACAGAACGTCATGTATAGAAGTTAGAGGTACCAGAGCAGAGAAAGAGAGCTCGAGACTACTCGAGACATGGAGGACAGAGGGAAAGCAGTAGTAGAAGAGGAGGACATGGTGGAACCCAAGAGCAGGGAAGATATGACTTTCGACAACCTCCTAAGGGCTTTGCATGACTTAGCCAAGGGCTAGGAAGAGATGCTGGAGGAGATAAAGTTGCAAAATAGAGAGAGGACCACTGTTAGAGGGTTTCTATTTGGGGAAACTTTTGGAGCCTCCCAGCCATTCGATCACTCCTCACTAGCAGCACAACACCCATCGGCTAGTGGGCCAACTCAAGCCACACTGCTCTCTTTTGTACCTGTGGCACAAATCGAACCAGCAGGGGTGAAGACCCCACACAGATGGGAGATCATTTCAGAGAGTGGCAATCTATGGATGTAGAGTTCAAGGAAGTACTCTCTTTCAGAGATTTCTGCAAGCTCAAGCAGAATGAGAAGAGCAAGGGCTATGGAGGACAGGGTACACAGAACTATGAGTTGCAAAGGACCATAGGGAGAATGCACTTCCCTACATTTGATGGCACTCCCATGGAGGACAGGGTACACAGAGCTATGAGTTGCAAAGGACCATAGGGAGGATGTACTTCCCTACATTTGATGGCACTACCAAGTGCATTGCTAGGGCTTGGGTTTAGAAGACAGACACCTACTTCCAGCTCAATCGGATGACAGTTTAGGAAGTCATCAAGATGGCCACGCTGCACATTGAGGGGGGAGCCCATGACTGGTGGTTTCATGTCTTGGCGAGCCCGGGGCATGCCAATGTAGCTTCTTATGAGGATTTCACCAGCAGGGTGGTGGAATGTTTTGACCAGAGAGATTTAGAGGCCCATTTCAGGGATTCGACCCAATTGCTCCAGACAGGCAACTCATAGCAGTATATTTCAGAGTTTCTGCGAGTGTCAGTGATGGTTCTGGATATATCGGAGGCTCGGAGGGTGTACACCTTCATTGAGGGATTACTAGAGCCCCTGCGTGGATTGGTGAAGTCACGCAGGCCCTCCAAGCTGAAGGAGGTAGGAGGCAGTTTTGTGCACTAGAGATCTAGAGGGGGCCATCCCCAAGACTAGAGCGCCTTTCCCTGCACAGACCCCTTTTCCGCAAAAGGGGCATGATACTAGACCTCCACCTCAAAGAACCACTCAGGGGCGGGGTCAACTGAATGATGAGACACGGGAGGACCTCCGGAGGAGGAAGTTGTGCTTCACTTGCAGGGAGCCCTAGGCACCAGGCCATCGGTGCACTGCCGACAAAGCACATTATATTGAGGTCTTTTCAAATACTGACCAGGAGGACGAGTTGGAGGAGGAGTGGTGTGGGAGATGGTGAGAGTCCGCCACCACCACTAGTCCTTGCTTCTTTATGTGAGGTCCCCAAATTCTTGATATTGAGGATTAGAGGCACCATACAGGGACAACAGGTGTAAGTCCTAGCTGACAGTGGGGCTACCCACAACTTCATAGATGCCCATTTGGTTCAGAGGAGGGGCCTCACCACGATCGAGTTTGAGGGCTTTTCAGTCCTAGTACCAGGTGACCATACCATGTAGTGCACTCAGTATGTGCCTGCTTTAACAGTAGTTATGGGAAACTACTTGATGACGGACCACTTCTTTGTGGTCAATGTGCCAGACACCAACGTAGTGATGGGTGTCCAGTGGCAATACTCCCTTGGGCGAGTCACTATTGACTGGAAGAAACTAGAGATGTAGTTTATTGGGCCAGATAGAAAATCAGTAGTTTTAAGAGGCATGCATTCTTATCCACCCCAGACAGTCTCAACCCAGAGGATGGAGGTAGATTTGCGACACGGGAACATCGCGTGGGCAGTGGAGCTGAGGATTTCGGAGGTTGGGGGATAGGCCCAACCACCACCACTAGACATACAGGCCTTGCTGGATAGATAAGTAGTGGTGTTTGGGGGTATTCCACCGGGGTAGCCGCCAGACAAGGGATTCAGGCACACTATTGAGTAGGATCTAGGTGTGCAGACGGTGATCACTACCCCTTATAGGCATCTTAAGGCCTATAAGGATGAGATTGAGAGGGCCATTCAGGAGCTGTTGGCATTGAGCCATATCAGGCCAAGTTCCAGTCCCTTCACTTCTTTAGTAATACTGGTGAAGAGGAAGGATGGGACCTTACGCATGTGCATTGACTACCGGGCCCTCAACCAGAAGACACTGAAGAACATGTACCCCATCCCTTGCATAGATGAGTTGATGGATGAGCTTAGAGGAGCCAAGTACTTCTCTAAGATCGATTTGCGTTCGAGGTACCACCAGATCAGGGTGAGGGATTAGGACATCCCTAAGACAACTTTCCGGTGCCACTATGGGCACTTCGAGTTCCTGGTCATGCCATTTGGGTTGACCAACGCTCCGACTACCTTCCAGTCGTGCATGAACCATGTCTTCCGGAGACAGTTGAGGAGGTTTGTGCTGGTTTTTTATTTACAGCCCGACGTGGGAGGAGCATCTCCAACACTTGGAGAAGGTGCTACGTATTTTGGAGGAGCAACAATTTTTTGCCAAACTATCCAAGTGCAAGTTTGGCTTGATAGAGATGCTCTACTTAGGGCATATCATAGGTGCTGATGGGGTGAAGGTCCATGAGGAGAAGATACAGGCTATCCAGTGCCCCGAGATGTGACAACGTTGAGGGGTTTCTTGGGTATCTGCACCTACCATAGGAAGTTTGTCAAGGGGTTTTCACAGTTGGTAGCACCCTTGACAGATTTGACCAAGAGAGGCTTTCGCATCGATTGATGAAGCACAGGCAGCCTTTGATCACCTCAAGGAGGTGATGAGCAGTTGCCTGGTCTTGGCAACTTCCAGATTTTTCCCAGCCTTTCACCGTGAAGTGTGATGCATCTGAGGAGGGAGTTGGAGCAGTTCTATCACTAGATGGGCATCCCATTGCTTTCGAGAGTTAGAAGCTCCTACCACATGAGCGGTCATATTCCATATATGACAAAGAGATGCTGATGGGGTGAAGGTCCATGAGAAGAAGATACGGGCTATTCATGACTGGCTAGTGCCCCGAGATGTGATAACGCTGAGGGGTTTCTTGGGTATCTGGACCTACTACAGGAAGTTTGTCAAGGGGTTTTCACAGCTGGCAGCACCCTTGACAGATTCAACCAAGAGGGGCTTTCGCATGGATTGATGGAGCACAGGTAGCCTTTGATCACCTCAAGGAGGTGATGAGTGGTTGCCTGGTCTTGGAAATTCCATATTTTTCCCAGCCCTTCACTATGGAGTGTGATGCATCCGGGGAGGGAGTTGGAGCAGTTCTATCACTAGATGGGCATCCCTTTGCTTTCGAGAGTTGGAAGCTCCTACCACATGAGCTGTCATATTCCATATATGACAGAGATGCTGGCCATCATCCATGCATTGGTCGACAGTACTTGGTAGGCAACAGGTATTGGGTGAAGGCTGATCACAACAGTCTTCGTCACTTCATACGACAGGCAGTAGAGATGGGTTAGCAAGGTGCAAGCCTGTGACTTCGATATAGAGTATGTGCGGGGAAAGCACAATGTGGTGGCCGATGCTCTATCTCGGAGACCCGTTGGTTTATCACTCATGAGCATCTGCCATGATTGGAAGGCTCAGCTACTGGTGGAGTACTCTAAGGACAAGAGGGCATGCGAGATCTTGGAGGTTACCCATGTAGATGAGCGCTACTGAGTGATGGATGAGGTCATCTATTATAAGGGGCGCATCTTTTGATTCACAACTCGCGGTTGAGGGAGAGTGCTCCAGATAGCACATGACTTGCCATTATTCGGGCACCAGGGGTTCCAAAAGACATATATGGCTGTCAGGGAGAGATTCATGTGGAAGGGCTCAAGGGGGACGTGCTGAAGCATGTACAGGAGTGTGAGGCATGTTAGTGGAACAAGGGGGAATTGATTCACCTTGCAGGATTGCTACAGCTGCTTCCCATCCCCGAGGGAAATGGGAAAGCATATCTATGGATTTCATCACAGGGCTCCACACAGTGCAGGGTAAGGAATGCATTTATGTAGTGGTCGATTGGTTGACCAAATATGCCCACCTTTTCGCCATCCCCACCAGGTATTCGGCTGCACAGGTTGCAGAGCTATTCTTCAAGGAGATCTTCCGGTTACACGGGTTTCCTAAGAACATTGTGAGTGATAGGGATAGCAGGTTCATGAGAGGTTTTTGGCAGGATATTTTCAGATTGGTTGGTACCAAGCTCACTCCTAGCACGAGCTACCACCCCCAGACATATGGCCAGACAGAGCGAGTTAATTAGTGGCTGGAGGGGTATTTGAGGAACTACGTGACATGACAATAGAGGGCTTGGATCTGGTGGTTGCATTTGGGCGAGTATTGCTACAACCCGACCCACCAAATGTCCATTGGTATGACTCCTTTCCATGCCTTGTATGGATATGATGCATTATCCTTTGCTGATGTTGTTTTTGGAGACAACTGGGCCCCAAAGGCCAAAGATTGGATCCAAGAGAGCCAAGACATCCTCAAGGCTCTCAAGGATAACTTGGTGACAACATAAAACTAGCAGAAGATGTACGCAGACCGACACTAGATAAAGAGGCATTTCGAGGAGGGGGACTTGGTGTACCTCTGGTTATAGCTGTACAGGTAGTCCACATTGAAGCAGAAGGGGGCCGAGAAGCTACAACCCCGCTTCTATGGGCCATACCAGATGATCAAACGAGTTGGGGAGGTGGCCTATGAGCTGGAGTTGCCGTTGAGCTGGAGCTACCGTTGGGGAGCAAGATTCACAATGTATTTCGTGTCTCGTGCCTTAAAAAGGTGCTGGGGCAATAGGTGACAACAACATTAGAGTTACCCCCGTTGGGTGATGAGGGCCACTTGGTTTTGGAGCCTGAGACCATCTTGGAGAGGAGGGAGAGGAAGTTGAGGAGAAGGACCATCAGGGAGTTCTTGGTACGTTGGAAGAACTTGTCGGATGAGGATGCCACCTGGGAGGGTGAGCACATTTTGGAGCACCCAGCTCTGAGGTTGCTGGAGGGAAAGAAACATTTGGGAGGGGAGGACTGTCATGTCCCTTCTCAAACACATTTGTAACAGGTTATCTCTACACATTTTTGCACATTTTTGGCTAAGGAAGGGTGATGAGGGCCACTTGGTTTTGGAGCCTGAGACCATCTTGGAGAGGAGGAAAGGAAGCTGAGGAGAAGGACCATCAGGGGGTTCTTGGTACGTTGGAAGAACTTGTCGGATGACGATGCCACCTGGGAGGGTGAGCACATTTTGGAGCACCCAACTCTGAGGTTGCTTGAGGGCAAGTAACATTTGGGAGGGGAGGATTGTCATGTCCCTTCTCAAACACATTTGTAACAGGTTATCTCTACACATTTTTGGCAAAGGAAAAGGACCCAACAGTTTCGACTTAGGGACTTGGGAGAAATTTCGGCTTAATTTGTTTGCTAGTGGAAGGTGGGGGCCACCCACGTGGGAATTCGAACTAGGCCATTCGAATGGCTCGGAGGGAATTTGAATTGCTGAATGGAGGGGCCCACATGAGGCAAGGAAGGCCCACGAAGATCAAAGGAGGAGGAGGCTCTCATTTGGATCATTCATTCACCTTGCAAATCGAATTTACTTGACTATTTGCTCAGTTGCTTAGCCGAGTCAACCTGACTGTTTAGACAGGAATCTCTCAAGCAGGAGATTCAACCTTACCTTCGGGGGACTTCGAGTGCTTGCCCTAGGAAGGCAGTTCCACCAACGTCTTCAGGAGATCCGGGAGTTTCTACAACACCATCACCCAACTACACTCAGGGAATACACATTTCTGGGCCATAGGGAGAACATGCAGAGGGAGATTGAGCCATAGTGGATCAACCACTTGCCGGAGTTGTCAAGGAATATGAAGGGCAACAGTAGGCCAACAGTAAGTGAAAGTTTTGGAGCCAAAGAAGCCAACAACCTAGCAGTTCGAATTCCAGGCTTGGGAGACAAAAGCTACAACCCAGAAACTCATCCCGAAAGTTAGGAAATTTGTAGGAGGTGTTGTCGCACAGATCGGCACGACAACGCTCAGACTGGGGGCTGTCACTCTGATCCCCGATCCCTCCGTTTAAGCCTGTCTCCCGCGGCTAAGGGGGGTAGACCCTGAGAGATGATGAAGACCAACTGTCGACCAGTTGGTTGGGAGACATGAGACACGATTAAGATAAGCACTAAAATGATTTGATTAGTTAGCAGACCAGTGCCTTGAGAGATCATTATTAAGCTGATTACTTGCTAGATGATTATAGAAACATGAAACGTGAATAACAATCATTTGTCATCAGCTAGATCACAGTGCTCTTTGAATGACCCAAATGATATCCAACAACTGAAGATTTAAAAAGATGAATGCTTCAAATCACCACGAGTTATAAACCATTAGCTAGATATCATATTCGTATCTCGACTTGAAACTTCAGATCTCAGCATGAAAGATATAACATGAAAACAAGCTTGTCGGATGTACCATGTCCAATTTTGCATATGGTAGGACTCTTTCCTATCCGAAAATCAAGCTGCTCGCGGCCGTCTGATACATCAAATCTTCTTCTCATTTTCTTTCTCTTGCGCTTTTTCTTTGTGGCGGGCTGGATCACTGATGATATGGAACTTTCTGTTTCAAAGCTTTTAGATGAAGTATGTAAGATGTGCGTGACATACTTTTCTTCATCTTGCATCTGATCTTTGTCGTTTTTAAGTTTACCTGGATCTCTTTCAATCGGACCAATGACCTCCTCATAGTAAGATGGAGCTTGTTGCGACAAATGAGAAGGCTCCTGATTTATCTGGCTAAAGTGTTCAACTTTTACAGCACTGATTTCCCTGGTATGTTCTTCTTCCATGATCAATAACTTTTTCTGAAGACATATCTGTTTAGCTTCCATATCTCTTAGTACTTTATCGTCTTTTTCCTTTATGATCATCAAGCAATGTTGCACAGAGTTTATCTCTTCCTTGTGATTTGCTTGCATGGTAGCCAATTGATTATTATGACCGAATGTCATGATAGTCATTTCATCTTCCATAGTTAATAACTTGTTTTGCATAAAATTAATTTCCCTATCATGATTAGCTTTCATGGTCGTCATATTTTCCTCTAAGCCTGATAAACTGCTTTGCATAAAACCAATTTCTGTGTCGTGATTAATCTTCATGGCCTCAATTTCCTTAGTATGTTGATTTTGCATGATTTCCATCTCCCTATTTCGTTTTTCCAAGTGGGTGCATAAAGTTCTTACATCATTGACGTATTTAGTTTGATTGATCTCCATATTTTTTACCAACAACATTAGTTCTTGTATAATTTGCTTTTGATCTTCCTTTTCATTATCATTTGTCCCTGTTTTTCCATTATTATAAATCTGATCTGTAACGGCACAAGTGGATGGCACATTTTGATATGAAGCATTGTCCTGGAATCTTTTACCGATAGCTGGCTCTTTTTCATTCTGCTGCACAGTTTTAGGGGCACAAAGCGAGCTATCCGGATAACCATATCTATCTTTAAAAGCATTGACAATGTCTTGTAACGAAGTGAAAGAATTTTTAGGACAATTATTAAACCATTTCAAAGCATCACCCTCTAAAGAAAAAACAAAAAGACGCATTTTGACATCTTTGGGATCGTATCGAGGGGGTCTACAATACATCATCATTATGCGAATGAAAAAACATAGATGCCTTTTTACAGCGACTGAATCACCACTCGAGAACTTAGGTAATTTAGAGATGGCCACTTCCGGAATGTCATGGAGGTCATCAAAATGACATGGTCTAAACGAATAA